>VSMD01076119.1:0-14973 GCA_008750895.1 Mirza zaza
AAAAAAAAAAAAAAAACAGCAATCAGGTATGAAATGGTGTAAAATGTTTCTATCAGTACTAGTGTAGATTAATCACACTGAAACCAGCAAGAACATAATTCCACGGAGAGCCCCCGACCACCACACAAGGACCATCATCCTCCCATCCCCGACCTGAACGCCCAGTGTTCCTCACTCTGATAAGAATACCTACCCACAATTCTGCTGCCAGCACCTCCAATATTCTCTATAATTTCCCCAGGAATTTGGCCTGAGAGGCTCAGCAGTTCCTATAGCAACCTAGCAACCACACTCCCACATAAGTGCTGCATGAACCTTCCCAAACTCTTCAACAACCACCCCCCAGCATCACTGACAACCTCTTCAATGTCACTAAGATTCAGTCACCTAAAGAATTCAAGGACCACCAAAATACCTACAAAATTCTTGCTGTACAAAGCTAAACTTCCTATTCCTCTCCTAAAATCTACACCCCAGATTCTATTTCTCAAGAAACATTTCCTTTTGGTCAAAGCAGAAGTCTCAGGTTTTAAATCAAAAATAAAAGTGATATAATTATTTTTATTTATAAAAAGAAAAAAGAAAAAAAAAGAAACATTTCCTATACTCATGCCTACAGTCCTGCAGCTAGCTCCTCGGCAAGGTAATCCAAGCAGCGACGACAGTAATAGCCAGGAAGACATGCCGCAGGGTAAGTCAGAAACACCTCCACCACAGGACAGCAATACTAGCTTGTCTTAGCGATTCCTTTGTGGTTGGAAAATAAATTCCAGAAAAGAAGTTATTTACTGCAAGTAGATCAGGCTTGCAATTTACTAGTCCTGAGAGCCAGGTACTACTGGCCCACTCACCATTGGACAGTGCTTGCTGGAGCTCGTTGTCAGATATCACTCCACTCCTGTCTTTATCAACCCTGCAAAATCAAGACGACCAGTTAAGCTGTTGAGTAAAAGTGCAAGAAACGCAAAACATATGCTTAACTCTCTGTCAAGATACACTAGGTTCTGGAATGCTCTCTCTAGCAGACCTTTAGGAAATGCCCCAAGTGCCAAAACCCCTAAGAGGGGGATCATCTTTTCTCTTTAGTGTCCCCATCTCAGGACTTCCCTAGCTTCCTCCCCTGGCCAGTCTGAATTCACACCAGAACCAGATTTTCTTTTTCACAAACAGGAAAAAATCCCCTCAGGCAATTAAGTCATTCCCTGGCCGTGAGTCACTCAAGTTTCAGCCATCCATTCAGCGGAAGGACGACTAGGGAAGAAGGCGTTGCCATAAAGATCACCTGCCCCAAGCAAACGCCAGGTCTCCCTGCTGCTTCTCTGGCTACTGCCATTTTGACATCGCTGGAAAGCGTGTTTCTGCTCTCCAACACGAGCATTCCTGGGAGAGCTTCCCCTTGGTGGTTCCTGGGCCGCGGAGAAAGGCCGAGCCCCAGGACCTTGCGGCCGCGATTTCGGTCGGGGCTGCACCTCGGGCGGGGCCCGGAGTGCGGGTGGAGGACCGGGCAGGGGACCGAGGGGGAGGCTGAAAGGGAAGCAGGGGGCCGGAGGGAGGGGATAGGAGTCCGGGGAGACCGGAGGGCACAGGCAGGAGGCCAGGGAGGGGGACGGGGTAAGAGGCCGGGAGGGAGCCTGAGGGCGACGGGGCAGGGCCCGGGGAGGCCGAGGGGACGGGCAGGAGGCGCGGAGGTGCCCGGGCGGCGCCAGGCCTCACCTCTGGAAGACGTTCCACAGGAAGCTCTGATCCGGCAGCGCCGGGCCCGCAGTAGGGCCGGGGCCGGCCCCGGGGCCGGGGCGGTAAGAGTAAGAGGCCATGGGCCGCGGCGCGCAGCTGGGCTGAAGCGCCGGCGGCAACAGGACCCGCTGGGGCTACTCTGCTTCCGCCTCTGCCCTGGGCAGAGCCTGGCGCTACGCCACTTCCGGGGGTGCAGGAAGTACGTAGGTCCCGCGAGGTCACGGGGCCCCGCGCGGCCAATCCCCTCGCTGCGCAGTTGCCAGGCAACGCCAGGGCGCTGCGGGGCTGTCGGGCCCGAGGTGCGGGGACTGGGAGGGCAGCGCGGGGCTGAGACCGCGCGTCGGAGGGCGCGGGCCGGGGCGAGGACTCGCGCTGGTGACGCGCGGTTCTGGCAGCTGAGAAAGTTCCAGGCGCTGGCGCTATGTGGCGGCGAACGTTCTGGAGGGGAAGGTGCGGTGTCCACCGCCTCCGCGTTTGCAGCGTCGGCGTGGCGGGCGCGGCCCCGCCTCCGACCTGGACGGCGGCTCCCGAGGTCGCGCCTGCCCGCGAGGAAGCTGAGGCGGCGCCCGGCGGGCACGGAGCCCCTCGTCGCGGCGGAGACAGCACCGCCTCGTCCTGGACCCCGGGCCGCCGTGCACTGAGAGTGTCGCCAGCGCGAGTCCCAGCGGGGGAGATGCCCAGGGCGGGCGCGGCGAGACCCGGGCTTGCTCCCGTTGCTGTCGCCCCGGCTCAGCAGGCTAAGATTGTTCCTGTTATGCCCGCTTCTCAGGTGTTTCATTTCCTAGTTCAGTGGACGCTGACTTTTTTTTTTTTTTCACCCTCAGAGCAGTTGAGGCTCTTTTATGAGCTTTACCTCAGTTTCCCGCCAGAATGTGGAGCGGACTGAGAGCCCAGGCCGTGGCCTGCTATCAGCAGCACCTGAGACGCTTCCCTGTGGACGCTGATGCATTATTCAGCGCGGCGGGCACAGCTGCAGATCCCATCAGCTATCGATCCTCCAACTGTATTGTCGTCTGGCCCTTTTTCCTTTTCCCCTCTTCTCCGCAAGGCATATACTCGAGAGCTTTCAAATCCTTCAAAGAAATTAAGATGCTCTGTGGCTTTGGCATTCACCTAATGTACTAATTTACAGACCTCTTTAACAATGTTTTTTTTTTCATGACCTAGTGAATTCAAATGGTTTCTAGTTCTCTACTCATAAAGTATTCACATCATTTGTTAAACGTTCCTTTCTAGAATCTTCCACAGCTCTTTGACTTGTAGTCTTTTTTTTTTTTTTGAGACAGAGTCTTGCTTTGTTGCCCAGGCTAGAGTGAGTGCCGTGGCATCAGCCTAGCTCACAGCAGCCTCAATCTCCTGGACTCGAGCGATCCTGCTGTCTCAGCCTCCTGAGTAGCTGGGACCACAGGCATGTGCCACCATGCCCAGCTAATTTTTTCTATATATATTAGTCGGCTAATTCTATATATATTAGTTTCTATATATATTATATATATTAATCTCTTTCTATTTATAGTAGAGACGGGTCTTGCTCTTGCTCAGGCTGGTTTCAAACTCCTGACCTCCAGCAATCCGCCCACCTCGGCCTCCCAGAGTGCCAGGATTACAGGCGTGAGCCACCGCGCCCTGCCAACCTGTAGTTTCTGAAATCCGTCTTTATTCTCCCTCCCATCTCTGGCTCTTTTATGTTCTCCAGAACTCTGCAAATATTAACAACTCTGATTTTTGGAAGTTTTCCATGTCCTCAGCAAGAAACGTCCCAGGGACTGCAGCAGGACTGCAGCCTCTATCTCCACCAACCGCTGGCCAAGTTTCCAACCTGGAATGCCACGGTCAGCATCACCCATGGCACTTAAAGGTGCCCTGTCCTGCATTCTGGGTAGCTGTCTAAGGGTGGGAAATGCATTCATTGAAGAGAGAAAGCGCTTACTGAATGCAGCCACCTACAATTCACCCTAATGTCTAAATGTCACTTTGTTTAGTCTTCACCATGCCAAAGCACCACATCCACATTTTACTGATGAGAAAACCATAGCTCACAGAAGGTGAGTAACTTGCCTAAGGTCAAACAGGCAATAAGAGGAGATTCAAGTCCTCAGATCCTTCTGTGCTCTTCCTGTATCACCTCAGTGGCTTAAAAGGGAGATTAATTACTGTGAAATTAAGGTTTAAAGAAAAAGCACCTGCAGGTATAGCAATATAAATGTACCAATGGATGCATCTAGAAGAACAAGAGATTCTAGCCTGATGCATTCACAAACTACGCCGCTTCCTTCCCTTCCTTTACTGCGACCCTGCTCTCTCAGGAATCTCTAGCTGAGTCTGCACCCTGTCAGCCATTGGGTTGTGCCGCTAGGGGACAACCTTGCCTTTCGTGAGTCCTCTCTATAGTCTTATGCCTGGGTCCTGTTGCCACCTACGAAAGGGCAGGAAGCTACAGTGGAGACCACCATCTGCCCACAGAAAGAGTCAGGGCATCTCCTGGCCCTGTTTCTGCTGACTCCATCATTTGAAGCATCGAGGTGCCACTATCTTCTTGCCTATCTCAGATTCAATTTCCTCCAAACCAGGTCTGTTCTAAACTTTCCAGGAGTTGAGAAATTAATTGAAAGATAATATTCTTTCTTCCCTACATTAATGTCAATCACATTATGAATCCAAATATTGGGCCAGTCTTTCCTTTGGTCTAATTTCTCTGAAAATGTTTCTCTAAGCATTGGCTTTCTCTGGATGCTAGTGTTCCTGATGCTTTCCACAGTGCACCGTTTTGTTTCTGTGTCCTAGGCATGTAGTAGACCTGAATAAATACTTGTTAAGTGGATGACCATGCTGTCCTCTGTACACATGTATTTGCACATACACCTAACATGGCATCCCTCTGAAGCCACCTAGTTCATTACTTATTCTCATAGGGTTACTGATGGTTGCACTGTGACATTTGCACACTGAGGAGCTTTCCTCTTCCACTCACTTTCCCTTGTTCAGCCTCCTGCTATAGCACTCCAGAGACAGCAGACCACCCCACCCCACCCAGTCTCAGGATGACAAGGCTCCTGTTTTCCAACCAATATTCTTCCATCAGAATTTGACATGAAAGAGAATGACCTACCACTTTTTAACTCAGACTTCTCACTGAGTGGTGGACAATTTGCAATTTGTCAGATAGACGCTATTTAATATAACAGGTGTCAGCAGATGTCTGCATAAGTGCTGGCTGACCCACTGTCCACAGTGGTGGCTTGGTCTGCGTCTGCTCTGTCGGGTGGGGCAGCTACTCATCATGTGGAACCCCTGAGCACCTGACACATCAAGGTGATGGGAACTGAATTTTAAATTGTATGTCGTTTTAATTAAATGTAAGTAGCCACATGTGGCTATGGTATTGGAGAGGGCAGGTCTGAAACAATTTACCATACATCTCACCTTTCTGCTTTATTTGACCCATATTAGAAATTATCTTCATTTTCCCTCTGGGCAGTATTCTACTTCCTTTTCATAGTGACGCAATTTTTAATTTCTCTGGTTTGTTAATTCTCTGAACATGTGTGGGTTTATTTTTAAACCACGAAACCCACACCTACAAAACATTTTCAATATGAAATATTCTATCCTGTGGCTCACTAGTGGAGTACCATAAAAATTTACATTTCTAGACTACTCACATCCCAGAGGTTTTCTTGGTCTCAATATTCATAAAAGTAGTTTGAGGGTTTATTTTGGGTTCAGAAGTAGTAGACACAGACATAAGGTAACCACCCCATCAGTTATTTCTTTGAAACCAAATTGGCTCTTCTCTTGCCATCTATCATGCTTCAGAGGTACCTGTGCTAGTTTTTAACTCACTGTCCTAACAATCAAATGTTGCTCAGACACCGATATTACTACTTCCTGTAAGGATGGCATTGCTAGTAAACCATCTAACAGGAAAAAAATCGCTGCACACAACCATCCCTTTGTTTGCTTAACCACCCGCGGCTTGTTGTTTTTTTTTTTTTTTTAAGAACTTGTTTTACAGAACTGGAAAACAGTACTGAGCAGACAGAAGCATGTATCCTCCTCCACATCAGCCAGACCACATTCTGAGGAGTGCAATAAGGCCAGTCTAGTACAGAAGGAAAAAAAAAACAAAACACAACTGCCCCTCCTGTTAGCATTTTCCAGCAATAACTACTCTATCCTTTATCCTAACAAAAGCCCAAGCCACTCACCTTCAGAACTCCCAGTTCTTCCATTCATGCTGTGCTCTTTCCTCCCTTGGAAAGTAAAACAAACTTCTTGCTTTAAAATCTATTCCAATCTCCGAGTTGAGAATTCTTTCTCAGCTTGCAGTAAGAGCCCCTTCCCTAATATTTTGGTGGCCTGTATGGGGACTCACTTTCCTACTTCTGTCTCAAGACTTCCCTCCTCTGTGCACAACTCTCAGGACATCCTTCTCAATGCCCTCAACACCATTCAGTACTCGGGGTCTCCTGGGCTCTGAAGTAGTCATATGCATGCGGCTAAGAGTGGTAGCTTTGGTTTGGTTTTGGTTGAGAATGGAAAACCCCACACTGGGTCTACAATTCTCGGGAGATGCCTTGGAAGGACACTTCCTAACCACCTCTCGGCTCACCCAGACCCAGGACACCTGGCTTTGGGGAAGATCTCTGGGGTTTGGTCTCTGTCAGAACTCAGGGATTCCTGCCGTTTGGGCAGATCTCTAGGTTTCTAGGTCTCGGTCTGACTCAGGTCTCCGGGACACCTGATGACTGATCAGATCTCAAGGTCATGAGTCAGGGATGCCCCTCTTAGACTCTCTTCTTTTGACATATGGCCATCCCTGAAAAGTCCTTTTCTTTCTTCTGGTTGTCACCATGGGCAACATTCAGTAGGCCCCACGTGAAGACTCCCCACTGGGATGTCTCCTTAAGAATTTGAAAACTTTGGGACTTACCAACCTCCAGCCCAAACATTTAGCTTTGTATTGCAATGTAGCCTGGCTACAATATAGATTTGATGACCTTAAGATTTGACTTGAGAATGGATCCCTTAATCATAATACCATTCTTCAACTAGACCTTTATTGCTGCTGGCTGGGCAGGGGTCTGAGGCTCCCTACACTCAGACTTGCTTTGAACTACCTGACATGCAGATCTTTGCTGCACCTGCACGTGTTACTTCTTACCTCTATATCTCCCCCACCATCCTCTGACCCAGATGAGTTTTCCCTTTTGGCTCCATTTCCACATCGCCTCCTTCCTTTGGCGCCATCATCAAACCCTTTAACCCCATCTCCACTCTCCCCTAATTCTCCTCTGCCACTCTCACCTGGCCATGCTTGAAACGGCCAGCCATCCCAAACTCCCTCCCCGCCTGTGCACCAGCTCTCTCTTGGGGAGGTTTCTGGGCCAGAAGTCATTATAAATTACTCAGAGCCAGGATACAAACCCCGCACTGTATCTTCCACAACTATTTGGGGCTATTTGGCCTGTATTGACTTTGATCCCAACACCAGAGAGGGACAGTCTATTTTAGCAATTCACTTCATCTTCCAGTCAGCCCGATACTCGATACTTGGTGTGAACTCCAAAGACTTAAAAAAAAAAAAAGGGGCCTCTAACTCCACAAGTGCAACTTTTAGATCTGGCTTTCAAGGTCTTTAATAACAGAGATGAGGGGAGAGAGGAAAAGAGAATGGGACCATCGACGGGCCTGGGAGCAGGAAGTTTTCCAAATGGTGGCTACCACTATAGGAGGAAATCATTAGAGACGGTTACTCAAGAGGGCCAGGCAAGAGCGTCAGGACCAAGCCCTTCTCAGGGACCTGAGTCCTGCTTCAGTTGCAGCCAGCTGGGTCACTGGAGTAAGAAAAGCCCCAGGAAGCGGCTCCCCGGGTTGTGCCCTCTCCTTAAGACTAGAAACCACACTCACCTCCTGGAACCACTGGGCCACTCTGAGCCGGCACCCTCCGCACCACAGGTCTTCTGGGACTGCTCCAGTCTGACTGCCCGGTGGCTTTGGAGGCAGCTCCACCTCGCAACATCAAAATGGTCAAGCCTCAGGCGAGCCGGTTGATTTTCTGTTTAACACTAAAAGAGCCACTTATTCTGCTCTTCCTGAACTTTTGGGACCCCTGTTCCCCCTCCCCTATCTCCAACACTTGAAGGTAAAATGTAAAACCCCCTGCTCACTGGAAGATGAGGTCTTTGCTCATTCCTTTCTAGTTCGACCCAATTGCCCTGCCCCTTACTGGGAAGAGATCTTACAGTTAAGCTGGGCACCCAACTCCTGTTAACATCACAGGCAGGCTTCCTCTCCCGGGCTCTTGGGAGAGGCTTAACAGGTACTTTACATACAACCTTTTTTCCCTTGGTTTCAACAAATGATAGTACAATATTTAGGCCTAAATATTGCAAATGCCACAGTGAATAATCTGTAGATTCCTAGAACTGCTGGGCCAAAGGGTAAATGCATATGTAGTTTTGTTTGTTGGCAAATCCTCTTCCATGAGGGTGTAACTAACGCTCTGTGTTCCCACCAGTGACACATGGGAGTCCCTGTGTCGACAGCTCCTCAAAGACAGTCCGATAGCAAACTTTTGAATGCTCACCAATCACATAGATGAGAAACTTTATCTTAGAATTCCCTTTTTTGGTTAGCATTTTTAACCAAAAGCTATATGTTTCTTGAGGTATAATTAGCAAAAGATAATAAACATATTTCACCTACAATTTTCCTTCTGCCCCTTGGTAATCTCTCCTCCCCCCAAGTCTACAGGGAACCACAGATCCGTTTTCTGTCATTATACCTTAGTTTTCATTCTCTAGAGTTCATATAAATGGATCACACAGACATGTACTCTTTTTTTAATTCAGCTTCTCTTACTCAGCAGAATGATTTTGCAATTCATTTGCGCGGCTCTGTGTACCAACAGTTCATTCCTTGTCATTACAGAGGAGCGCTCCGTTAGGTGGGCATAACACGGTCATTGTTTCCTGCATGTGATGTGTTGTTTTCTCCACCCACTTATTGCCAACAAAGACATTAGATTATTCCCCCCCCCAAAAAAAAGAAAAGTAAGCTAAATGTAATATGTAACTGACTCAAAATTCCTAGGTCATTTTTAGTGGCTAGGTAGATTTCCATTAACCAGCTTTTTTTGTGTGTCACTTCTGGTCAAGAATCTAAACAGACATTGACTCTGTATTTATCACACCCAGATGTTTCTATCCGATTGTCAAGGGCCCCACCCATTACTCGCTCTTAATTTCCACACACCCTAACATCCTCCGAAGTCTAGCCCAGCACCTGGCACAAAGAATGGATAAGGAATTTACCACTTGAGGAACACAACTCCTCCTGGGCACTGTATGTGAGCAGAATGTAGTCTGTCTGTCCCTAAAGCCTGGCCACTGTGTGGTCCCTGCTCAGCTCAAAGCCCTTGCAATGGCCGTGGCCTACAAATGCAAAGTTAATGCAAGGCTGACTTATAAAAATATTTCTTACAGAAAAGATACTTTAAAGGAAAAATTTATAGTATTTTTTGGAATGACAAATATTGGAAAGAATAAATTCATTGTTCAATAAAAAGAACAGCCTAAAAATAAAGAAACCTAATTACTCTCACATCACTTCATTTAGTATTTGCTTATTTAAATAACTGAGGTCACATGCTCACCTAGTAAACCATCTGCCTGGAACAAGGAGGAAATGTTTTTTTTCATTTGCTGTCACAAACCAAAATTCATTTTTACTTAGAAATAAACTACAACCACACAATATCTGGATATTGACTTAACAAAACACAAAGATAATCATATTTAATATTTCAGGTCAACAAACATGCCTAAAGCCAAACAGTACAGTATTTTAAACAGATTTGGAAATGAAGTTTGTTCATTTATGCTTCAAGAATTGTGTCCAGTCTTATCATTTCACAAGAATAAAGCAAGGGCCCGGGTGCTGTGGCTCACACCTGTTACCCCAGCACTCTGGGAGGCCAAGATGGGAGGACTGCTTGAGCTCAGGAGTTCGAGACCAGCCTGGGCAAGAGCGAGACGTCTCCACCACACACACAAAAAAATTAGCTGGGTGTGGTGGTGGTACCTGTAGTCCCAGCTACTTGGGAGGCTGAGGCAGGAGGATTTGTTGAGCCCAGGAGTTGGAGGCTGCAGTGAGCTGTGATGACGCCACTGTACTCCAGCCCTGGTAACAAACTGAGACTCTGTCTCAAGAAAAAAAAAAGAACAAAGCAAGGGAGAAAGCTAAGTGCAAAGTTTTATAAAGGCCATTATGACATAACGTGCGCGTGAGCTACTGTACATAATTACAAAGCTGATTCTGTGGTCATCGCATTTCCTCTCGTCAGTAGGAGCGAATGGCCGGGGGGACCGTGGCACAGTCTGCTTCATTCAGAGTTTTGTCGATGACAGGTCTGTATTCCAGAGTGACCTTAAAAAGAATAGTCGGTGGTGAGTCACAAGCAAATTGTCATCTTGTGTTACTTGCTTTTGAAAAAATTTAGATTTACAGCTGTCAGAACTGAAAGACAAAGGTATTCACTGGAGTATTTTTCAGTAACAAAGTGGAAATGAGGTACGTGCATGACAGGGAACCACACAATGACGGTAAATCGGCACAGTGGAGGAGAGCAATCAAACACCACCACACAGGCTCTCAGTGCTCTACAGAAATGCTTACATCACGAAGAGGTGAAACCTCGTATGTGCCATCTCACTGTATGTTAAACCATCTACTTAGTTCCAGTTTTTCTACTAGAAAGTATTTACACAGATTAAACACCCATAATCCAAAAGTCCCAAATGCTCCAAAATCTGAAACTCTTTGAGCAACGACATGCCACTCGAGGAAAGGCTCATGGAGCACTTCGAGGATTTCGGACTTTCAGATTAGGGCTGTTCCACCAGCAAGTATCATGCAAATATCCCAAATTGAAAAATACCCCAGACCCGAAACACTTCTGGTCCCAAGCATTTCAGATAAAAGATACTCAACCTGTATACACAAATTTGTACACATATAGGAAAAAGTATGTACATTCAAGACTTTCAAATATTTCAAAATGGTAATAGGTATCCCTGATTGATGGACTTTTATTTGATTCTTTTTTACTTTCTATAATGAGTATGTTATTTCTTTTACAATCACAAAAAAATCCAAACATTATTAAAAACAGGCTGGGCTAAAGCAGGGAAGCCTGACTTCTATGCACTATCAGAAAATGGCCTTCATGGCGAATTATGAAGATGACCAGCTGCCTGAATTAAGAACACACTAGGTGTGCTATACAAGTGATAGCAGAGCTCACCTTAACTTGTGTGGACACAGGTAAATGCTCACAAGACAATGTGTTACAAGCTATAGAAAGCTTAATGGTAGATACTTTATATCTTCATTATTTTTGAATCATGGTGCCCAGCAGAAGTGCCCAGTGAATTATGCTTCAGTGGAACAGACCACAACCCTCTACGGCAAGCCCAGGGGCTGTTCCCCACATGCTGCCCACCAAGCTGGTCCTCAGTGTCTGAGCTCCTCGCCCCTGGGCTGCCCGGCAGCTGCCTCCAGGTGGATTTCTGGTAGTGGCTGTGGCTCCCACCCAAAGACCTTGGCTTCCCTCCTCCCTTGCCACCAGGCCTTGTACACCTGGTCCCTCCCCAGCAACCCCCATCCAGCCCACACCACAGAGCTGACCCTTCCTTGGGCTCCTCAGAACAGGCAAAGGGTTGCTTCCAGCCAGAAGCCCAACTGACAGAGTCTTTTCAGTGGTGCCTCTGCTCTGTCAACTGCTGATTTAAATCTGGGCTTTCTTCCCAGCTCATAGCAGGGCAGCAGGGGCATCAGCGCATGGTGACAAGTCCCTCCAACCCCGTGTACCTTCCCGGTGCCGATGTCGACGTAAGAAAGAGTGTGCTTCCTCCAGTGCTCCTCAAAGGGCTTCTTCTGCTGCCCCTGGATGGGCTTGGAGTAGTCATACTCGTCGACCCGCATCTGAGGCCAAAAACGCCAACATGCTTATCACGCTAACAGCAACACAAGCAGAAGGTGCGGCAGCCCTAGAGTGACGCGCACGATACCAGTCTGCCGGGCCCTCTGTTCACTCCACTTGCCCTTTAGCCACGAGGGCACAGGGACGAGCTCAGAACCCACAGACCGGTCAGGAGTTTGAAGCTGGCTGTGCGAATCCAGAGTGATCCGTTTCTGTATTTGCTGTTAGATAATATCCTTTACGTACCTAAAACTTCATTGAATACTTTGTCTTTTTGTTTCACACTCTGGGAGATTGCCTCAACCTTTTATTTTTCACTTCGTTTTTAATGTTTTTGATTTTAGCAATTATATTAAAATTTTCGAAAACTCATAAAGAGAAGCTGAATGCTATTAAGGAAAATCTTGCAGGTAGGAATGGATAAGACCTGTAAGAGCCTCTTCAAAAAACCCCAAAAGATCCAAACACTTGGCTGTTTCTGCTAAGTGAGGTGGGTCAGTGGATGGGCAGAGGGAAGAGCCTCATCTGGGGGACAGAGGGGCTGCAACAGTCCTCAATTCCTAAATATGTAACTGCAGAACAAGCTCCCATGGGCTCCACCTATGTATCTGCTGTAACTGAATGGAATGAAGATTCGTTCCTCTCAGCCCCGTGCATGACCAACCGTGGAGATGCTTCTTGTCCTTCTGTATACACTACAGACATGCTCACCAATCCCTTCCTTCACACTGAGTACAAGGCAAACCCAATCCCAGTATATAGCTCCGATTCGTGGAGGACAGATCAGTAAAATTTCACAGTAAATAAAAACCTGATTTCTCCTGCTTAGCCAACATTCCCATTCACTCACGTTCAGCTGATCAGAAAGGCCGTCAGCAACCCACGCCCCATCCTGAGCCAAAGCCTGTGCGTCTGCCCTGTAGAAAATCTTGATCCTTTCGCTGATGCAGTTTATCCTGAACTTGCATTCACACCCCAAGCTTCCCTGTCTATGTTTTTTGCTATCCTATGCTAAATACTCTTTTCTGGCATAATCTGACACATGTGCTCTGCACAAAAATCAGTTCACCTGAAATATAGTGACCAAAGATCAGGATCTATGATACCTTTTCCATACCACAGGGCAGGTCTGAAATAATGATTTTCCCATCATTTTAATTCAGTAAATTAGCATTTCCCAGCCACGGCACTCTGGCTCACTCTGACCCTGGCCCCAGGGAGAACGAGGCACCTTTTGCCAAAATGCCACTGTTGGCAGCAGCGGGTGCTGATCAAGAAAGAACAAGGCCTCACGGGTACTGACGATGGCAAGAGCAAGGGAATGAAAATTATCAGGAAAAAAAAAACAAAACAGCATTTTCCTCAACTTCCTTTTGGGAAAATGAAATGAAATACAGAGAAAATGTAGGCATGGAGTTAGCAACACCAGGTGGGAGAAACAGCAGGTGCACGGGGGCGTGGTGAGGGGCATACCTTGTAATCCTCCCTGGCGTGAGCGCCCCGCGACTCCTTCCGCGCCTCGGCTCCGTAGATGGTCTGCAGTGCACACAGCATCAGGTTCTGCAGCTCCAAGGTCTCCACCAGGTCTGTGTTCCAGACCATTCCTGGGGCAACACGAGGGCCCATGGGGGGGATCTGGTCACACAGGCTATCCAGGCTGTGGCCATGGGCTTGGCAAGCACACTGCCACTGGCTGGGCTGCTGGCCACGGCCAATCAGCCATGTGCAGGGCCCACCCAGAAAGCCGCCCACAGATGTGCTGAGCAGGACAGACAGCCGCCTGCAGATGTGCTGAGCGGGACACACAGCCCCTCACAGATGTGCTGAGCAGGACAGACAGCCACCTTCAGATGTGCTGAGCAGGACAGACAGCCGCCTGCAGATGTGCTGAGCGGGACACACAGCCCCTCACAGATGTGCTGAGCAGGACAGCCAGCCACCTTCAGATGTGCTGAGCAGGACAGACAGCCGCCTGCAGATGTGCTGAGCAGGACAGACAGCCGCCTGCAGATGTGCTGAGCGGGACACACAGCCCCTCACAGATGTGCTGAGCAGGACAGACAGCCACCTGCAGATGTGCTGAGCGGGACACACAGCCACCCACAGAAGGCAGCCCTCAGCCGTGGAGAGGAGCCACTGACCACTCACCCCTGTCAAAGGTCTTCAGGTGCTTCAGGTCTCCATAGAGCTGACTGATCTTCTCACAGCCCTCCTGCAGCACGCTCCCCAGGCGGAACACCGCTGCATGACTCTGCATCGACTGTGACACAAAGTATCACCCATAAACTTTCAATCCACAGAAGAAGCCATTACCAGGAACTGCTTAACCTTCGGACCTAAGTGTTTTTCACATTTCAATGTATGTAAAACATTTATGTAAATTAAACAGAAAAACTAGGAAATTCATACTCTGAATTTTATTTTTTTGTAAAGACAGGGTCTTGCAATGTTGCCCAGGCTAGTCTCAAAGTCCTGGCCTCAAACAATCCCCCTGCCTCAGCCTCCCCGAGAGCTGGGATTATAGGCGTGAGCCACTGCGCTTGGCCTATTACTCTGAAT
This sequence comes from Mirza zaza, assembly GCA_008750895.1. Taxonomy (NCBI): domain Eukaryota; kingdom Metazoa; phylum Chordata; class Mammalia; order Primates; family Cheirogaleidae; genus Mirza; species Mirza zaza. The sequence goes on from VSMD01076119.1 coordinate 14,279, forward strand.
TTTAAAATAAAGTTTTGATTAAAGGTTTAAAAATAATTTCTACGTTTCCGTCACAAGTATGTCTTAGGAGGAGTCCACAGACACCATTTACAGGGCAGCGCCGCACCTCTGGCAGCAGAGTCTGTGGAGCACGGCCAGGGTCGGCAACACCACGCAGACCTCGTGTGCGGCGCGGTGCTGACCCAGAAGCACCACCTCCCCGAGCCCCTGACAAACGAGCAGCTGGTGCAGGCCGCAGGACTCGGGTGGCAACACGACGTGAACCACACAGCCCTGCTGGGACACGCGCCAGGAGGTGCCGCGATGACGCGAGGGTGAGCAGGGGTGCAGGGGCAGTAGGTCATCAGGAGTGGGAAGTCAGGGGCCTGGGGACCCTCTGCCCACCTTCTAACAGGCTACTGGTCTACTGGCTGTGCTGCGGACGCCCTGTATAGATCACGTGCCTTTAGTTTCATAGTGTGTAAGACGTACCACGAAACACATCTGGAGTTTATTTCAGGTATGCTGAGAATAAGGTATCTACCTTTGTTTCCTACCAAATGGACGGGCACCACTTACAGAACGCACCTCCCCTTACTTGCTGCTGAGAAACCTCGCCATCCCAGCTGCACCACAGCACTGCGCGGCCCCTCCAGCCTCTGTTGTGTTCCCTGATCTGAACCAACATCAGAGAATGTCGTGTCTTTAGCTTTATG
>VSMD01076126.1:0-20520 GCA_008750895.1 Mirza zaza
AGCTGCCCTGATGCAAATCAGCCCTGGCCAGGGGCTGCTGCCTGAGGGCTCTGTGGTTTCCAGAGAAGGGCTCAGCCCCAGGGGACCCGGGAGGGGAGGTGGGGGCGACCCATGCAGACCAACCCTCAGCCCCCAGAATTCTCCTTCCCCTGCTGGTCCCATGGTCGGGGCGGACATCTCCACCCCAGGTGAGACCTGCCCTCACTGCTGGGCTGGGCTGATCTCAGAGGTAGGTCTGTCCGCATGTCCCGACCCTAGTCCCAGCTGACAATGCAGAGCTCCGGCAGTGGCAGGGCCTGGCTCAGATCACAGACCGCGGGCAGTGCAGCCCAGTTCAAATGCTGCTTCCTCGTGTGCATGCGGGGTTCTGTCTATAAATGGTTCTTTCTTTAGAGACGGTCTTACTCTGTCGCCCAGGCTGGGGTGCAGTCATGTGGTCACAGCTCACTGCAGCCTGGAACTCCTGGGCTCCAGCGTCCTCCCTCCTCTGCCTCCTGAAGTGCTGAGATGACAGGGGAAGCCACCCGCCCAGCTCACATGTAGTGTTTAAGAGCATCTGAGGGGCCATAGGTTTCTGTCTTTGCCATGAGCTCCTGGAAACGTCCTTAGTCCTGGGGCTCAGTGTCCCCAGTGTGTTGCAGACGTCGGTGACAGCTGCGGTGCTGCAGGGAAGCCTGGCAGTGACAGAGCTCAGCCTGGTGGGTTCCTGTGCGGGTAATGCAGTGTGTGCGCCTGTGCCGGAGACAGAGGGAAAGCGCAGAACAGCCGGACGTGGCAGCCGGGGAGCCCGAAGAATGTGTGCTTCAGTGGCAAGTGACAGAAGAGTGACAAGAGTGACAAATATTAGAAAGTGGCCCATAAGCTTTGATGACAGTTCCTGTCTCTCTCCCTGGGCCCCTCCCCCAGCCCGAGGCCTCTGGCAGGCGACTCTCTCCCGCCCCCTGGTGGCCGCTCCGCTCTGCCTGCTGGAGGCTCAGGGCCTCCTTGGTCCAGGTGCAGATGCAGCAGCCACTGCTCAGGGCCTGTGTCCCTCCCTGCCCCGCGGGCCATTGCCCAGGGCAGGACTCCCGTCCCTGTGTGCCCTGCCTGCCCCACGCCCGGCACCAGGGCCACAGTGGCCCATACACCAGTGAACACGCCCATTTGAGCAGGAAGTGGCATGGCAGATATCCGGTGCCCTGCATGTCCTTGTAGGGGTGGTGGCTCCTGCAGAAGACGCCAGGGCCTGGCGCAGGGCTCACAGTGCTCAGGGACTGGCCCTTACTGACGTTGGCTGCAGGTGCAGGGCCGTGACCTGTGGAGGTGGGGGCTGCACAGAACATGGACGCACGAGGCCATCCGTGCAACAAAACTCCCCCAACCCTCCTGGTCTGGCAAATTCCGTTCTGGGCATTCAGCGTGAACAAGCCTCGCCTGCTGGACGTGAGCTGCTTATCTCGTTGGCCGCGTGCAGTAGACACACGGCGTTTGCAGCACCAGCAGACAGTCCCCCCCTTCCACCCCAGCCTGGTCTGCTTTATTCATTTAGAAATCAGACACGTGCGAGTCCCAGGTCTCTCAGCCAGGATGGACTGTGTGGCCCAGCGCTGGCCAGGGCATGTCCAGGTCAGTTGGCTGCTTCTCCTCAGGGGACCTTTGATCTTGTGAAGGGAAGACACTTGGTGGGTTTCTGTTTCCCCTTTCCTCTTGAGTTGGGGTGTGATGGCTGGAGCTCAGGCAGCCATCTTGAGATCTAATGTCAACAAGACTGAAAACAAAGCCAACATCACAGGGACAGTGAGCAGGGACTCAGGAATATCCTGGTGCCTTCATGGAAGAGGTGAGCATCTGGACATCAGTCAGTGTCTCACCTCTGACTTGTTTGCAAAGAGGAATAAGCTTTCCTAGTTCTGCCTCTCATTTGTGTGTCTTGGGGTAAAATGCATTTCTGACCATAGGGAAATAATGAACACAAACAATTTATTTCATAGAATTATTGATAGGAGAAGGACCCCATAATGCTGTGCAGATAAATATAAAGAATGTGGACAAAACACGACAGGCAGGCCGTGTCATAATTAGAGCTGAGGAGACCCCTCCTTGGAGGGGTATGTCTGGAACCGCTGTCAGGACTGAAAAAGACACAAGTCACAGGGAGGGTGTGGGGAAGAGCTGGGTGAGTCCCCTTTGGGGAAGAGTCTGGTGAGTCTGAGGATCTGGTGGGACAGTGGCAACCTGAGGGGTCCAAGATTCAAACCAGTCTCGGTCCCTGGTGACATTTCCATATATGAAGAATTTGGGGACAGGAGCACTGTGTACCCATGTGGTTAGGGGGCATTTCCAGGTAATAGATCAGATTCTATTGACAGGTGTGTAGCACATACGGAGCCTCGAGGATGCTGATCTGGTGTGGAGACATTGAGACTCAGGTGGGTCAGCCCTGTCCCCTGGCCCCTCCCTGCCTCACCTGAGGCTGGAGACTCTCAGAGCAGGGGTTCTTGGTCCCTCCTCCCTGCGCCCACCATGTAGCCCTGTGGGGACCTGTGCTGCTGTCTGGGCCTCAGGTCCTGGGCAGCTGCCTGGGGTCCCCTGTGGGTGACACATCACTGCTTTCTCTGAAATGTTGCAGTCCTATGACCTAGGAGCAGAGAATCTGGGAGTGCCCTGGACAGAGAAGGGACAGGTCTCAGAGAGGGAGTGACAATCCCAAGGTTACTCAGGAGGAACCTGGAAAAGGAGGATTGGGCGGCCCCGAGACCCCGAACACACCTCGTCGCGGAGCCCTGGGGCCAGCTGGCTGGGGCGAGGCTGTGGGGCGTCCTCAGCCAGGGTCTCGGGCCCTGGTGGCGAAGCTTGTCCCCGAGGACTCTGGCCACTGCTGTGGGGGGCCGCTCACCTGGACCCGGGGCAGGGCGGGCCTGGGAGGGCGGCCAGCTCCCTGCACCCTTTGGCTCATCAGAAACCCCAAGGACAACAAGTCCTAGATCAGAAGCAACTAGAGCAGCTTTTTACAGTCCTGTCCTCGGGGATGACCTGGAATTACGGCCTAGGTCCCACGGAACCTGAGAACAAAACGCGGTCTGTGCAGAGTCCTGGTCCGTCGGCACGACACAGAAACTGCATTCAACCGTGCAATGGCAGGTGTCACAGCTGTGACCGGCAGTGAGGGATTTTCTTTCTCTGTGCCACCCGCTTCCTTGCAAACTAGACACCCGCTGTCAGGGGACGGACCCAAAGGAAGCATTTGTGCTTTCTTGCCATAAATTCTACAGTTCACATTTTCAAATTCTCTGAGAGACCTGAAGGTAAAGTGTTTCAACCACAAGTGACAGACACATGAGAAACGCAGCCGGTGACACAGCTGCACGGGGAGCTGTGAAGAGAGATTTTCCTTACGAGGTGACAGGCACCGGCTCAGGGTCGCCTTGGGAGTCCCAGGACCCCACGCATGCGCTGGTTTCCTCGGCCTTCCCAGTGCAGGGTTTGCTGAAAAAGTGTTACTTCTGAAACCAAGACTAAAGGGTGGCCTTGGTCTCATGATGACACACTGAGCTTGTGTCAGTGCTGCCCCGTGTGCAGTCCTGGTCAGACGGGAAGTCGCGGACACGTCTGCTCCTGCACAGCACCAGGTTGGCTCAGTTCTTGCTGTAGCCGAGAGCCCTGTGCCCGTCATTGTCACCCACAGCCGACCACTCCTGTGTCACACACCCAGAGCTGCCACGGCCAGATTAGCACGTGCCGTCCTGGGACCAGGACCTCCTGGGTGCCTGCCCCTTTATCCTGTCCCGAGGCCAAGTTCTCAGGGATGGAATGTTCCAGAATGGATCCCTCCACTTGCAGACTGTTGGATGAAAGAGGAAAAGACTGTGGGAATCTGGCAGAGGCGCCAGGCCCTCTGGAGACATTTTCCATCCCATGACTGGGGGCCACTCTGTGAAGGGCACTGCATTAAAGAGGCAAATTGTTGGGATTTAAAGTGTAGCTGGTTTTATGGGAAAGCCACAATTCATTACAGATCTGGCATGACTTGTGTGTTGCTCTGGCTGCATTGAGAAAGGGACGGAGGGAGTGGAGGCCAAGGTCATGGTCATTGCCCAGAGGTGTGTGAGAGTGAGAGACAGGCTGGGGAGGTTTGTGTTCCACCTGCCCATCTGTCTGTGTCACTGTGAGTCACTGCCAGCTGCTCCCACTGCCATGCCCTGCAGCACAGTAGTAGTCAGCCTCGTCCCCGGCCTGGGCCCCGCTGATGGTCAGGGCGGCCGTGTTCCCCGAGCTGGACCCCGAGAACCGCTCAGGGATCCCTGAGGGCCGCTCACTGTCGTTATATATCACCAGCACAGGGGCCTGGCCCGGCTTCTGCTGGTACCAGTACACGTATCTCTCATCGAGTTTGTCTCCAGAGCAGGTCATCCTGGCCGTCTGTCCTGGGGTCACTGACACTGAGGGAGGCTGTGTCAGCTCATAGGGGGACACAGAGCCTGCAAGACAGAAGAGGAGAAAGAAATGAAGAGTGAGGGTCCCATTCTCAGGGGGTGTAACCCAGAGGCTGTGCCTTCCCTGGGCTCAGGGTTTGGGGCAGGCCCAGGTTGGGGTCCTGCGGGGGCAAGGCCAGGGGCAGCACCTGTGCAGAGAGTGAGGAGGGGCAGCAGGAGAGGGGTCCAGGCCATGGTGACGCCCCGACCTCTGCCTCTGAGCCCACAGCACAGCTGGGCTCCTCCAGACCCCTCTTATTCCCTCTGAGGCCCTGAGGGGCAGGGCATGCTTAGTGTTTATGCAAATTCGTGTCCCCTGGGCCTCCTCCTTTGTGGATGTCGCTCACCCAGCTGCGGGGACAGCACAGGGACCAGGCAAGGAGGGGCATGGCAGGGCTTCCTCCATGTGCTCTCACCTCAGCAAATCAGCCTTGGCCTCCAAGGCCTGAGGTCACAGTATCCTTCCTGGGGACTGACCCCATGACCCCTGTCCCAACCCTCCGGGCTGGGGTCTCTCCTGGGCGTGGGTCAGAAGGGCCGTGTCCCTTCCAGGAGCTGTGAGATAACTGGCCACACCTTACCCGGCATAAGGGGACCCGGACCATCTTCTTCCTTGTCCTCCATCTTCCTTCTTGGTCCCCAGACTCACTGAGGTCCCATCTGGCCATGTCATCTAAACTATGTTCTGTGTCGTCAGGATACTGCACAGTATTTCTGATGCCACAGTTTGTTCACTTCAGCAGCAGGAAATCTAGTCTCATTTCTCATGCGCTGTTGTTCTCAGTGACATCCCCACCCCCCGGTACACCAGCATGTGTCACCATCAGGTCTTCCATTCTTCATTTTTTCTCGTCAGTGTTTTATGGAAACTTGTAACAAGCACCGGAGCCCACCTGACTCAGATTCCAACTTCGGGTCGTGGTCTCTGTGCGGGTCCAGGGTCAGGTCTGCACAGGGTGCCAGCTCTGGAGCGGGGCGGTCAGAGGTCCCTCCACCCACGCAGATCCTGTCACTGAACAAGACAGCCTGGTGGGCAGAGCCGAGACCGCAGGCAGGTGACAGTCCCCTTCCCTCTGGGCAGAGTCTCCCAGAGGCGGCTGCAGAGGCTCTATCAGGGACCAGGACCTGGAAGGCCTAGCCCTGAGCCCCACCTGAGGGCAGAGCCTGCCTGCAGGGGGAGAGGCAGAGGGACGAGTGGCCGGGGTGTCCCTGCCAGTGCCCGGGACAGAGGCTCAGCTCCCAGCTCCTAGCTGTTCTGTGGTGCTGCTCCAGTCCTTCTGTTTGTAATCATACAGTATTAACATGGTTATCTAGGTAGTCACCATATGTAATACTTTTCATTTCCTCATTTAAATTCCCATTTCTCTCTGGTATCGTTTTTCTGTGTGAGGGGAGCCCTTTATTATTTTGTTTAGTAAGGGTGTTCGGAAGATCAGTGTTTTAAGGTCTTCTATATTTGGAAAAGTATTTTTGGGGAGGGGGTCATCATTTAGAAAGATATTTCACTGAGCGAAGAATACAAGGTGACAGTTTTTTCTTCTAGCATTTAAAGGTGCGGGTCCCTGTCTTCTAGCCTCTTTGCTTCTCATGAGAAGTTTGCCCTTGGTGCTCTGTTGCCCTGTTATATCTAACATGTACTTTCTCTTTGGTTGCCTTGGAGTTTTTTGTTTGTCTCTTTTTTGTTTCTTTGTAAGACAGGGTCTTGCTCTGTTGTTCAGGCTGGAGTGCAGTGGCACCTTCATAGCTCACAGCAACCTCCAACTCCTGGGCTCCAGCCACGCTCCCACCTCAGCCTCCCTCAGTGCTAGGATGACAGGTCTGAGACCCCTGCCAGCCTCTCCTTTAATAGTGTCCCTGCATCGCCGTTCTTTAGTCATTTGACCTGGTGTGTGTGTGTTGAGTTTTCTTGTTGATTGAGGTACCTCTGTCTTCCATGAACTTGTAAAGCTCTTGGAGGAAGTTGTCCCTCTCTTCAGGGTCAAGTTCTTCCTCAGGCACCTCTTCTTCGGCCTTCTTGGCCTCTTTTACCTTCTCTTTATCATTTTCTTCAGCCGGGCCACCTTCATCATCACTTCTGGATGACTCAAGGATTTCACTTATATCCATTTTCCTATTATCAGGAACGACTCTAGTTTAAGAAGATACTTGCTTCCTGAAGCCCTGGTTTAGTGGAGATCTCAGCTTCTGGTAGATTAAGAATGTCTACTTCCTTAATGTCCTTTCTTGCTATAGAGTAAAATTTAGAACCTGTAAATGACTGAACTAAACACTGATCCTTTTTCACTGTGATATCATCATGTTGAGTTTTCTTAATGTATTTAGACTTCTGAATGTATTTATTTGGATCGTGGGTTTAGTTGAATTTCTTGGAATAGGAAGTTTATAATTTTTAAGAAATTTGGATCATTTTGGTCATGATTTCCTTAAATAGTTTTTCATCAATTTTCCCAACTTCTTTCCTTCAGTGACTCCAACTCTATCATTTTTGGCTGGATGAATTTGTCCTATAAATCACCCGTGTGCTGTTCTTTCAATATTTTTCCTGTTTGTCGTTACCAAGAGTTCCTATTGCTGCGTCACCAAGTTCATCCATCTCTTCTTTGGCAGCATCTACTCGACTATAGGTCTCATTCATTATATCCTTTATCACACACGTTCTGGGGGTCATTTCCAGAAATTCAATTTAGGTGTTTTTTTTTTTAATGTCTTTAGTTTTTTCCCTTCACATGTTCGGTCCATTCTGTACCCTCCAGAACAAATGGGATATGATTATAATATCTTCTTTTGCATCGTAATCTAGAAAGTCTACTCCCTGTGCAACTTCAGGGCCAGTAACAGAGTGCTCAACTTTGTTGCTTCTTAGGTTTTACATTTTCCTGTTTTCTTGAAGGAAGTTTGACAGGATGCTAGACAGTGTAAACTTTTCCTTCGGCTATGCATGGTATTTTTGTATTTCTCTCTATATTTTTGCTTTCTATTCTTGTATTCAGAGAAGTAGCTGGAAGACAGTTTGATCCTCACTCGAATTGTTCTTACACTGCCCTCGTTGGGAGAGGAGAGGACCTCAGACCACAGCTGTGTTTCCCTGGTACTGGGGCCAAGCTCTTCTAACAGGTCAGTTTCGTGCCCCTAATTAGGTGCTTGTCCATTCTGGTTGTAGGAACATCCACAGTCCAGATTGTGTGTGCGTGTGTGTGTGTGTGTGTGTGTGTGTGTGTCCTGCAAATGTTCCCTCAAATGACTTTGGGTGATACTTTTCCTTCCACACAGTGCTCATGAGCACTCAGGAATATTTGCAGATTCCAGAGTCATGTCTCTGAGCAGCTCTGTCTTCTTCCATACTCTTCTCTGTAGGGTGCTCTGTATTTTGTTTTCTGTGGAATCAGACTCTGAGAGGGAACCTGCACGCAGGGGGGTATGAGATATTCCCTCTGGAAGGAGGTGTGGGAGGCACAGCTGGGAAACCTGGAATGCGCTAGGATGGAGGCCTCAGCTGGGAGGCCCTTCGAGCTCATGCTACCCTGACACAGGGCCTTGGTACTGGGGTCTCAGGCGATTATTCGATGTCAGCCACACTCTGAGACGGGGCCTACCCTGGGTGGGGGAGTCCTGCAGCCTGAGCAACGCCCAGCGGGGGCGCAGCCGGAGCCGTCCGGGACCCCAGCAGCACAGGGTGGGCGGGTCCCCCTGAGGAGCAGATCTGCAGCGAGCACCACGCTGGTCTTCTGTGATCGGAGTCCCAGCCCTGCACGGTTTAGCTGAGGTCATCCTGGTGCTTCATAGGTATATTCTTTAATATTTGGTCATGAGCAGAGACACTGGGCCAGGCTCAGTCACCACATGGATGGATATCCAGGCCCCATAACCACGTGAAACCTGTGTCCCTCGCTCCTTCCTTCCTTTGATTATAGTCACAATCCTACTCACCAAGTCATACTCTAATGCACACAGTACCAGGCACCAAGGCCTGACAGCCCCAAATCTTTCCTGACCCACCTGTGCATAGCCTGCCCAGAGGGCTGCAGGGACAGGCAGCCTTGGGGTCTCAGATCTGAGTGACCTAGGCCAGTCCTGCCCTGAGTTGTCCTTGTGCTGGAGGAGGAGAGTGACACAAATATTGAAGGGGTTTGTGTCTCACTTCCCTATGTGCCTGTGTCACTGTGGATGATTACCACTGCTGTCAAGCGACTGACAGTGATAGACAGCCTCGTCCCCAGCCTGGGCCCCGCTGATGGTCAGGGTGGCCGTGTTCCCTGATTTGGAGCCAGAGAATCGCTCAGGGATCCCTGAGGGCCGCTGGTTGTTACCATAGATGAGCAGCACAGGGGCCTGGCCTGACTTCTGCTGGTACCAGTTTGCATAATAGCTCCTTATGCCATCTCCCTGGCAGGTGATGGTGGCCTTCTGTCCCAAGGCCACAGACACTGCAGGCACCTGAGTCAGCTGAGAGGCCACAGAACCTGCAAGAGAGGACAGGAGAGGTGGGTCTGAGGGTGACGGTCTCATTCCCAGAGGGCCCCACACCTGGCAGCATCCCTTGTGCTGAGCTGAAGGTCAGGCCAGGCTGAGCCCTGGTGCTGTGGGGGCTGAGCCTGGGGCGGCACCTGTGCAGAGAGTGAGGAGGGGCAGCAGGAGAGGGGTCCAGGCCATGGTGACAGCCGGAGCTCTGCCTCTGACCCACAGCTGGGGAGGGACCTGCGGGGCACGATTATCACAGGAGGGAGGCTCTTCATGCAAATCTGCTTCCTTCCTCTTGTGCCTTGTTGAGCATCTGCCTGGGGAGCAGTGGGCACTGAGCTGTCCCCATCCCCCAGCGTGACTGTCTGATTTCTTGTCTCAATCCTGAGCCTGAGGGCCTCATGCTGGTAATTTCCCAGGTTTAAATAAGGGCAGGGGGTGTCCGGAGTGGAGAGGCGATTTCCCATGATAGAAGGGGCCTCAAAGGGACCAGCAGTCATGCCCTTTGCCCCTGAGCTCTACCAGGGGACTAGAGTTATACTGGTTCCCACACCCTGGCCCACAGTGCCCCCTGCTGCCCACAGCAGGAATGCCACTCTGCATGTGTCACTACTTCATGCACAATGACTGCCTCTGAGCCCTTGATCTATGCAGACCCTTTGCCGAGGGGTCTATATGCACCACCCTGCAAGGAGTTTCATAACAACCCAACAGCAGCCCTATTCTCAAGGCACAATCTCCGCTTCAGTCTGCCAATGACGGAACCGTCACCAGCAGGTGACACGATTTTCCCAAAGTCCACAGACACCAAGGACTAGAGACCAGACTCCAACCAGGAGACTCAGCTCAGAGTCTGACCATCAGCCCCTTCCTGCCCTGTTGTCCTCGAGAGCCCGGCTCCTCCTCCCCCTTATCTCAGGCCTCCCAGATGCCTCTTGTCACCAGACTCTTTTCTTTCATTATGAGCACCGTCTTCCCTGACTGCTGTGGACAGAGGTGGGGATGCTCCCCTTGCTCCCTCCATGGCAGGTGAGACAGGAGTGAGTGTCAGTGGTCACCTCGGGGACAGTCACATGCCTTGCTGTCCTGCTCATGTCACGCATGTCTCTAGTCTAATTAGGACCAGGATTCAACGTCGAACGAGTACAGGCCATTTACACTGGAAAGCATGGATTTACAAAAAGGAAAGAGGTAAGACTGCCACGTCCCGTGACTACAAGCCCAAGAAACAAAGAAATGTGTTTTAAACCTTAAGAACTCATAAATGGCAGATCTCGCAAACATGATATGATTGAGCCTCATATTACTTAGGATGTTTAAACAGCGACAGTAACAAAAAATGTACAGAACCAGGAGGAGAAAAAGGGTTTAAAAAGAAATTTATATATTCACAAGTCATACACACACATATAATACATAATATATGCATAATATATGCATATATATGCATATAACATAATATATCCATGCTTAAATTTTTAACGTTCCGTAATATGATTCAATTGCCAAACTAAAATATGTATATGATAAATTTATATGAGACAAAAAAGCTTGGCTTTTGTGCCTCTACAACACAGGGTCTAATGAAACTTTAGCATTTGCTAAAAGCACCAATTGGCAAAGCACATGTACATGACTAAAACAGGGCACAAATTACAGCTATACCTGGGAACCCACCACACATAAACACTGCACCTCACTAACCTTAATAAAGTGACAAACTAAAATAGACGGAAAGTGATTATGAGTCACTGTCACTGTAGCGTTGCCTAAATATCCCATCGTTACAATTCCCATTGTCCTGAAAAATCCCATATTGGGCTAATTTAAAACAATCGTGAATTAAAGTTAAAGTAAATCTTTGACACTTCTAGGTTGGCTGGATGAGACGGGACCCCAGGAACCGCCAGTTACGAAATCAACATGGCTCATGTGACTCCACACAGGGCCTTTGGGGACTGAAGCTTAACACCCCAGCCTGGTTGGAAAAGGGGTGACAGTTTTCCCTGCCCCTCCACTTCCCAGCCCGATATTGCCCATTCCTCAGCCTGGGGAACATACGAGGTCGTAACAGATCGCTGCCAACCGTGCCAGGTTCCCAGCCCTGGGCCCACACCCAGCCGAGAACAGTTCTCACGTCGCGGTTTCCCTACAGTCGGCAGGCAGTGAGCATTCGCTCTTCCAGGTCGGCTCGCTGTCTGTCGGGGCCATTTCAACAGCGTCTCGGCCGCAGTTGCCTCCACCTCCGAGGAGACGCGACGTCCTTTCTCCAGGCTACGCAGGTGCTCGGCAGCTTGGCGAGACGCACAGTCTCTGCAGAGGATCCGGACTGCGCCCCTTACCCGGGAGCACAGGCATGCCAGCGCACTGGCAGCACCTTCCCTAAGGACCTTCGCTGATCATTATTGCTGTCACAGACACGCCAGTGAGACTTTCTGTGTTCCGGGGGCAACGTACTGCACATTGACGATTCGTGCTTACAAATTAGCATGAGCAGAAAGTTCCTGGAGTGCCCTCAGAAACTCCTTCCTTTAGAAGCTCTGCCCACCCCTTCGTCAGCCTCCTGCAGTCTCTGGGCCACTGACGATGGCCACTGTTGTCCCAGGTCTCTGATGGAAGAAACTGGCCCTCCTGGCCTCGTGCCGAACACCCTCCAGTCACCAATGACTGGCCACATGTGGGGCTTTCCTGGACAGAGGGGCTCTCTCTGGCCCTGAGCCTGTGCCCTTCATGCACAGCTGTCTTCTGTGCTTTGAGTCATGGCACAGCACCCACAGCGCAGCAAGGCCACTGAGGCCTCCCTGAGACAGAATGGAGCCACACAGGGTCCCTCCTGTCTCTTACACTTGCAGGATAGTCGGGTGTCCCTGTCCTCAGTCCCTTGACAGGTGCCAGGATGCTGGAAGGGTCAACAATCCCCAGCCTCCTTGGTACCTGGGAGTCCCTTGGGTTCACAGAGCGAAGGTCAATGGGAGGTCATGGACCACAGGAGTGGCACTGCTGAGGTCACACTTGGTGGGGCTCAGTGGTGTGATGCTGCCTTTGGTCTCTTAGCCAGGAAGCCCCGATAAGGACGGGACCCAGGAAGCAATGCACTTGGCCACACTTGGGGTAGTCACCATAGCACTGGCTGCCCTAGGCGACAAGTGGTCCCATCTGCACCTATGTTAGAAAGGGTTAGGCCATTGGCTAAAAATTGTTCCCTCTAGGGTATCAAACTATGGAAAACAACTACTATAAAAAAAAGTAAGGAAACTCCCAAAGAAACAAACTAAAAGAACCAAAAGCAAATTCTGGGACTCTCTTGATTCCCAGATACACAGAATGTAAATTAAGCTCACCCAGCTGCACACGTGCAAACAGGTCAACACAATGCGTACCAGGACGCCACTTTCTCCCTTCAATGATATGCAGACACAACTAACAATTACGTGTACTCTATTAATTTATTATGTTGTATAGGAGCATATTTTATTGGATATGTACATATACATATATTTTAACACAATTTACAACGTCACTGGGATGTCCTTTGAGATTTCAAACATTTCAGATCTATTTTTCATGTCTAATATCATATACGTGGGGACCTTGGCAGGGGCTGGCCCCATAATTTGTGTCCCTCATTAAATGCAATGTCTTCTGTGAAGTTCTGTGCTCTCTGTCAACCTCAAAAGATACTCAGAGAGGTAGGTAGTGCAGACAAAAGTGTTAATCAGGAATAGCAGGAGTACAAGTTGGGATCTGCATGTGAGGACGGATCATAGGGACATTGAGAAAGGTCGGGGCAAAGGGCAAACTTTTAGAGGAAGGGAAGAGGATCACATAAGCTGCTTTAAAAGAAAGTTTGCAGGCCACGGAGATTCATTGCCAGAGTCGTCACTGGTTCATTGGTGGAGACAGCCATTGCTAGGTAAGTGTCCTTTTGAAGAGGCTTATGTGAAAAACTGAAGTCATGAGGAAGTTTGGGGATAAGTCTTGTTATTGGTCAATTGCAGGAATGTTTTGTACTAAGTCTTGAAGCAGGCACGTGTGCACGAGGCCTTTCGTTTTATGGTCTCCCCTGGCTCTAGTTGCTAGTTTGACATAAGTTCCTCCATGTTGGTTCCAGTGACCTTCATATCTGTGAACATCTCCACTATCAACACCTAGTTACCAAAAGCTTTCCTAAAGGTGTTGTCAAAACGTCAGAGAATCAATATTAGTGTATGTATTTATCTGAGTGTGCAGAGGGCTGTCTGGAAAGTATCCAGCCATGCAATATGTTCTCATTGTATCATCAATGGCGGGAACCTTCTGGACAGCTCTCACGTATGTGTGTGTTTGTGTGTGTGTGCATGTGCATGCACAAATTATATGTACAGTTGACCCTTGAACAATGCAGGGGTTGGGGTTCCAATGCCCCACATAGTTGAAATTCCACTGTGACTTTCCAACATGACTTCTAATAGTCCACAGTTGACTGCAGGTTTCACCAGTAACAGGAACAGTTGATTCACACATATTTTGAATGTTACATGTACTACGCACTGTGTACTTACAATAAATTAAGACAGGGAAAATAAAGTGCTATTAAAATCAAAAGGAAGAGGAAATAGATTTACTATTTATTGAGTGGAAGGGCCTTATCATAAAGGGCGTCACCCTCGTCATCTGTGGCGTGACAAGGCTGAGGAGGAGGCAGGGGAGGGCTTGGTCTTGCCGTCTCAGCAGCGACGCAGGGAGATGAATGTCCTCGACCCGGGCACTTCAAACCAGTGTTGGTCAAGTATCAACTATGTATGCTTTTCTGTGTCCTTTGATATGTTGACATTTTAAATCATATTTGTGGCTGGGGAGAGATTGGCCCTCCTGGGGACACGCCGTCTGTGAGCCTCGACACAGCCCTGAGCCCAGCCAGGGGCACGCCTTTGACACGCAGACTGCCAGTCCAGAGCCAGCCCCTCCCGCCCGCTCTGTGCTCCCTGAGGGCCGGTGTGGCCGCCTTAATTGTCCCAGGGCAGGGACCCGGCAGCGACAGGCCACCCGGCAGTGCGAGGCTGCAGGAATTCCCCACACCAGCCAACCCCACACCGCCCACCTGCCCTGATGTGCCTGGGGGACCCTAGTGTGCGCCATCCCCTCCTGTCTGTGCTTTCAGATGCCCCTGGCATCTTTCCCCTGTGGCCCTGCGCAGCATGCCGTGCCGCCTGTCCCCAGGGCCTGTGGGCATCATACTCTTGCTCTCCTGAGCCTCCCCTTGGTCCCCTCTTGGGGCTGGACCTGGATGTTCCATGAAGAATACAAAACACGGCCCAAGAGTGGAACCGGGGTCCCTGAGGCTGGGTTCCTGACCCTACACCTGAGCCATGGGGAGTTCGCTCTGCTGCTGTCAGCACCAGGCGACAGATTTATAGCTGCAACGTCCCTGCAGCCGCAGCTCGGATGCTGAGCAGATGTCCTGTGGCCCAGGTGCTGGGAGGATGAGTCCGGGCTGCCGGGCTCCCAGCCTTGATGGGAGGGAGGAGGGTACAGGGGTCAATCCTGGGCCAGGACCCGAGGGCAGCCCGGGCAGGAGGGGAGGAGGCCAGGTGGCTTCACAGTGGTGACTTCTTCAGGTGAGTCTCACCTGAGCACGAGCAGGAGACTCAGGAGCTGACCAGCTGACCCTGTGCTCCTCAGGGACAGAACCGCCAGCCTCACCGGGCAGCTGGCAGACATGCAGGTCCTTCCACTGTCCCCATGTCACCAACGCAGGTGGATTCCGGTGCCTGACCTGGCAATGAGGGGTAGGAAATGCGTTCAGCACGGACGCTGGTACACGGCACAAGGGTGGTGTGCTGAGGAGGGGACAACAGCCCAGTGGGCTGTCCAGACAGAAACCCATGGTCCCTGCCATCTTCCTTGCTCCCTGAGCACTTCCAGTGACACCACTTGTCCCTCGGTGCCTGCCTAAGTCCTGACCATCCTTCCAGTGCTGTGTCCATGCGGCCTGTAAAGAAATGACTCCTGACCGTCACCAACATGCTCAGAAATCGTCACCCATGCGACACCCACGGCCATGCATTTGGGACTGAGCATGGGCAGGGGCAGGGAAGCAGCCGTGCGTGGATGTGGAGGGACCTTGCTGGGACTGTTTCCCGCAGACGCAGGGACCTGCCCACTAGTAAGAAGGACTGGATCGCTCAAAGCAGAGAGTCCAGGTCACTGTGATCAGAGGCAACATTGACATTTCCAACCAGGAAGCGTTGTGGTAGTGACTTCTGACAATCTATGGCGCTATGAAAACGCTTTCTCATCTTACCAGAATGTAAGGAAGTTTGTAAATACGGCTGCATATTCGGTAGAAAAAGCAGGGAGACAGCAGGAAAACCTCGCAGGTGGAGAGAAAGCCCGGCCACGGCCCGGGGAGGGCAGGCAGGTTACAGAGGCCGTTCCCAGAGGGTAAAGCCTCTCCCTGCCCTGCTCTGCCCTGACGTCACCAGCAGCTGCGACTCCCCCAACACAGAGGCTCCAAGAGCACTGGGTTCCAATTCTCTGTACTGCGCCAGAGCGTTGATCAATTAAGATAGAAAGGCCGAGACATCTTTTATTGGCATTTGATTGACTCTCTGATGACCCCAAGGTGGAACGCATCGGGGAGGCGGAAGGGCACGGTGCACATCCAGCCACGCAGCGGCCCCAGCTGCAATCTTCGTGTCCCATGTGGGATCTTCCCAGAGACCATCAATACGGCCCAAAAGGCACAGTGCCCAGCTATACCTGTGACACTGTCCTTTTCCAATCCTATCACATTAGGAAAAGAAACGGTGTCATCCGCCCGGAAGGGAAGAGTGTACGCCACAGCAAGTAGAGGCTGTGACCGGCTCAGTGTGACAAGCAGGAGGGAGGTGGGGCGCTGTGAGCCAGATGGAGGGAGTGTTTATGTCTGACTTCCTCATCTGCCTGTGTCCCTGTGAGATGATCACTACTGCTGTCCCACACCTGACAGTGATAGTCAGCCTCGTCCCCGGCCTGGGCCCCGCTGACGGTCAGGGCGGCCGTGTTCCCCTAGCTGGACCCCGAAAACCGCTCAGGGATCCCTGAGGGCCGCTCACTGTCTTTATATATCACCAGCACAGGGGCCTGGCCCGGCTTCTGCTGGTACCAGTACACGTATCTCTCATCGAGTTTGTCTCCAGAGCAGGTCATCCTGGCCGTCTGTCCTGGGGTCACTGACACTGAGGGAGGCTGTGTCAGCTCATAGGGGGACACAGAGCCTGCAAGACAGAAGAGGAGAAAGAAATGAAGAGTGAGGGTCCCATTCTCAGGGGGTGTAACACAGAGGCTAAGCCTTCCCTGGGCTCAGGGTTCGGGGCAGGCCCAGGTTGGGGTCCTGCGGGGGAAGGGCCTGGGACAGCACCTGTGCAGAGAGTGAGGAGGGGCAGCAAGAGAGGGGTCCAGGCCATGGTGACGCCGGGACCTCTGCCTCTGAGCACAGTTGGGCTCTCCCAGGCCTCTCTTATTCCCTCTCAGGCCCTGGGGGCAGGGAGTGTTTCGTGTTTATGCAAATTCGTGTCCCCTGGGCCTCCTCCTTGGGGGATGTCACTCACCCAACTGTGGGGGCAGCACAGGGACCTGGCAGAGGGGCAGTTTGGGCTTCCTCCATGTGCTCTCATGTCAGCAAATCAGCCTCGGCCTGAGGTCACAGTCTCCTTCCTGGGGACTGACCCCATGACCCCTGTCCCAACCCTCCAGGCTGGGCTCTGTCCTGGGCCAGGCTCAGCAGGCCTGTGTCCCTTCCAGGAGCTGTGAGATAACTGGCCACACCTGGCCTGGCATAAGGGGACCCGGACCATCTTCTTCCTTCTAATCCATCTCCCCTCTCGGTCCCCAGACTCACTGAGGTCCCGCCTGGCCATGTCATCTAAACTATGTCCTGTGTCGTTAGGATACTGGACAGTGTTTCAGATGCCACAGTTTGTTCACTTCAGTAGCAGGAAATCTAGTCTTATTTCTCACGCGCTCTTGTTCTCAGTGACATCCCCACCCCTCCGGTACACCAGCATGTGTCACCATCAGGTCCTCCATTCTTCATTTTTTCTCGTCAGTGTTTTATGGAAACTTGTAACAAGCACCGGAACCCACATGACTCAGATTCCAACTTCGGGCCGTGGTCTCTGTGCGGGTCCAGGGTCAGGTCTGCACAGGGTGCCAGCTCTGGAGCGGGGCAGTCAGAGGTCCCTCCACCCACACAGATCCTGTCACTGAACAAGACAGCCTGGTGGGCAGAGCCGAGATCGCAGGCAGGTGACAGTCCCCTTCCCGCTGGGCAGAGTCTCCCAGAGGCAGCTGCAGAGGCTCCATCAGGGACCAGGACCCGGAAGGCCCAGCCCTGAGCCCCACCTGAGCACAGGAGCTGCGGCCTGAGGGCAGAGCCTGCCTAGAGGGGGAGGGGTAGAGGGACGAGTGGCCGGGGTGTCCCTGCCAGTGCCCGGGACAGAGGCTCAGCTCCCAGGACCATAGCTGGACAGGGGGACAATGGCCTGGGTGTGGGCAAGAGGCTCAGGAAAACTCCTGGGGAAGGACCCAGCACTGAGAGCCCTGTCCCCTCACCCAGTGCTCCCCTCACAGAGCACCTGGACCTCGGGGTGGGCCCCAGGGAATCCCAGCCCTGTGGGAGCTGCCCAGGCTGACACCTGTTCCCAGGCCCCTCCAGCTGTTTCCCAGGTGAGACACTCACTGTGCCCGGGCTCCCGTCAGCGTCCTGGGGTGACACTCTGTGAGTCTGACCTTCAGAACGTGGTGTCCTCAGCCTACGGGGACAGGATGGAATGTCCAACTTTCTGTCTGAGGACTGAGCCTGGGACACCTGTTGCCCCAGGCTGGCCTCCCCCTCAGGCCCCACCTGGGCAGCCCCAGCCTGTCTCCTGCTGCTCCAGCTGCAGCTCTGCCGCCCCCAGCTGGTGGAGGAGTCTCAGGGCAGGCGCTTCCCTCCTCCAGGTTCCCCCTCAGCACCTGTCACCTGGTGGGTGGGGACCAGTCAGTCCAGCCTCACCCTGTGCCAGTGTTAACGCCCTGCCTGCCCTGCCCAGCACAGGGTCAGCAGTGGCCTGGTGTTGGGGTGGAAAGATAGCGTGACCCCAGAGGGACCTGGGGAGTCTATGGAGGTTGACATTGTCATTTTCTTGTTTGAGGTATTCACCAACTGGATGCATCTGTCAAAAGTCAGAAAAGTTCTCTAGAGAGGGCGGGTTGCACTGGATGTAAATGATACCACACTAACAAAAAAGGAGAAAGAACAAGCGAGGCCTGTCATGTTCCCAAGGAAGCAAAGTCGCATTGAGAGCGGAGTGTGTGGCATCCAGGCAGAGCAGAGACGCAGGACCTAGTAAAGGACAGGAGGGGCGGGCTGGGCAGAGCTGGGCACTGGGCGGCACGACCTCAGGGGAACCTATGGGAGTGGGGGCTGGGGGGCCCGTCAGCTTTCAGTCTTGGCCATAAAACCTCTCAGTGTCCTAAACATTTCTCCTGGGCTCCATATATTTTCTTCTAGTAGTTTTGTCATTTGGAGTCTTGCATTTAACTCTTTGATCCATTTTGGGGAGAGTTTTGTATGTGGTGAGTGATAGGGGTCTAGTTGTATTCTTCTGCAAATATTTCATTTGTGAATATTTAATTTCCTCAGAAACATTTATTGAAAAATGTGTCCTTTTCCTAGTGCATGTTCTAGACTGTATTCTGGAAAGTGCCATGGTTGTGAATATGTGGATTTATTTCTGGGTTCTCTCTTCTATTTCCTGGGTCTGTCTCTGTCTTTACACCAATGCCATGGTGTGTTGGTTGCTATAGCTTCGTAGTATCCTATGAAGTCAGGTAGCGGGACGCTCGCTTCCAGCTTCCTTCTTGCTCAGTGTTGCTTTGGCTATTTGGGGTCTTTTGTGATTCCATGCAAATTTTACGATTTATTTTGTATTTCTGTGAAACATGTCATTAGTATTGTGATAGCGATTGCATTGCATCTGTACCCTGGGTGGTAAGTTATTTTGTTCTGAAATGGAGAGTTGTGTATTTGTCTAAGTCTAGCTGTTCTGTGGTGCTGCTCCAGTCCTTCCGTTTGTAATCATACGGTATTAACATGGTTATCTAGGTAGTCACCATATGTAATACTTTTCATTTCTTCATGTAGATTCCCATTTCTCTCTGGTATCCTTTTTCTTCTGTATGAGGGGAGCCCTTTATAATTTTCTTCAGTAAGGGTGTTTGGAAGATCAGTGTTGTAAGTTTTTCTATATTTGGAAAAGTATTTTTGGGGAGGGGGTCATCATGTAGAAAGATATTTCACTGAGCAAAGAATACAAGTGACAGTTTTTTCTTCTAGCATTTAAAGGTGCGGGTCCCTGTCTTCTTGCCTGCATTGCTTCTCATGAGAAGTTTGCCCTTGGTGCTCTGTTGCCCTGATATATCTAACATGTACTTTCTCTTTGGTTGTTTTGGAGTTTTTTGTTTGTCTCTTTTTTGTTTCTTTTGTAAGACAGGGTCTTGCTCTGTTGTTCAGGCTGCAGTGCAGTGGCACCTTCATAGCTCACAGCAACCTCCAACTCCTGGGCTCCAACCATGCTGCCACCTCAGCCTCCCTCAGTGCTAGGATGACAGGTCTGAGCCACCCTGCCAGCCTCTCTTTTAATAGTGTCCCTGCATCGCTGTTCTTTAGTCATTTGACCAGGTGTGTGTTTGTTGAGTTTTCTTGTTGATTGGAGTACCTCTGTCTTCCATGAACTTGTAAAGCTGTTGGAGGAAGTTGTACCTCTCTTCAGGGTCAAGTTCTTCCTCAGGCACCTCTTCTTCTGCCTTTTTGGACTCTTTTTCTTCTCTTCATCATGTTCTTCAGCCAGGTCACCTTCATCATCACTACTGGATGACTCAAGGATTTCACTTATGTCCATTTTCCAATTATCAGGAATGACTCTGGTTCCTAAGAAGATACTTGCTTTCTGTAGCCCTGGTTTAGTGGAGAGCTCAGCTTCTGGTAGATTAAGAATGTCTACTTCCTTAATGTCCTTTCTTGCTATAGAGTAAAATTTAGAACCTATAAATGACCGAACTAAACACTGATCCTTTTTCACTGAGATATCATCATGTTGAGTTTTTTTAATGTATTTGGACTTCTGAATGTATTTATTTGGATCTTCGGTTTGGTTGCAATTCTTGGAACAGGAGGTTTATAATTTTTTATAAATTTGGATCATTTTAGTCATGATTTTGTTAAATAGTTGTTCATCAATTTTCCCAACTGCTTTCCTTCAGTGACTCCTACTCTATCATTTTTGGCTGGATCAGTTTGTCCTATAACTCACTGGTGTGTTGTTCTTTCAACATTTTTCCTGTGTGTCGTTACCAAGAGTTCCTACTGCTGCGTCGCCAAGTTCACCCATCTCTTCTTTGGCAGCATCTACTCGGCTGTCGGTCTCATTCAGTGTATCCTTTATCACACATGTTCTGGGGGTCATTTCCAGAAATTCAATTTAGGCGGGTTTGTTTTATGTCTTTAGTTTTTTTCCCTTCACATGTTCGGTCAATTCTATACCCTCCAGAACAAATGGGATAAGATTATAATATCTTCTTTTGCATCCTAATCTAGAAAGTCTACTCT
>VSMD01076127.1:0-30425 GCA_008750895.1 Mirza zaza
CAATCCCATTACTGGGCATCTACCCAAAAGATCCAATGACACTCTACAAGAAAGACACCTGCACTCGAATGTTTATAGCAGCACAATTCATAATCGCAAGGCTGTGGAAGCAGCCCAAGTGCTCATCAATCCAAGAATGGATTAATAAAATGTGGTGTATGTATACCATGGAGTACTATTCAGCTCTAAGAAACAATGGTGATATAGCACATCTAATATTTTCCTGGTTAGAGCTGGAACCCATACTACTAAGTGAAGTATCCCAAGAATGGAAAAACAAGCACCACATATATTCACCAGCAAACTGGTATTAACTGAGCAGCACCTAAGTGGACACATAGGTACTACAGTAATAGGGTATTGGGCAGGGGGACGGGGGGAATGGGTAGATACATACATAATGAGTGAGAAGTGCACCATCTGGGGGATGGTCATGCTGGAGACTCAGACTTGCGGGGAGTGGAGGGGAAAGGGCATTTATTGAAATCTTAAAATCTGTATCCCCATCATATGCCGAAAAAAAAAAAAAAAAAAAAAACGATACAGTACCTAACAGTAAAAAAAAACAACATTGATTTATTTTCAAATGGTTTTTCAATTATGACAAAAGTCATCCATACACATGATTAAAGAAATCAAAAATTGCAAACCCCTTCTTTTCTCTTCTAGGGAGTCAGCTATGCTATCTAGAGGTAATTACATTTTATTATGCCTCTTCTCAGTATTCCAGTGTTTCCAAACAGGTTAAGTTCCATATTTATGAATTTCACCGATTTACAGAATGAGATGCTGTAATCATCACTTCTATTGGTAGTAAATATCACTGCACCTGTCCCCACCCCACCCCTCTCCTGCTTATGTCACTTTGGAACCATGGATTTTATGTTTTCAGTGTTTCACTCAATTAAAAACATCTTTCTTTCGCTATTTAATTTGACACAAATTTGGCCCATGGGAGGCTCTTCAAGCTTCCTTCTGTGTTATTTCAACATATCTCCAGTCATCTCTGATATTCCTTGGTTTCTATTTAATAATACATGATTTTGCAGACTCACTTTTTATAGACCTGCCACAGAGCAGGAGTTCAAGCACCTCTGGAAACTTTTAGTGGGGAATTGTATTCAGAAATCATACAATGGCTGCTACATTTTCTGACTTTATATTAGAGTATCAATGTATCTTCTAGCTACAAGGAGATACATACAAAACATATATCTATATCTATAACATATATATTTATCATTCATGCCATTGTTATCAAAGTCAAATTTAATATCACAAATTTTGGTTATTTTATTTTATAATCTTATCTGCTTTTTATAGTACTAGCATATTTATTAGTAGACTTTATTCAATAGGTTATATAAAATGGTTCAAAATTACCAACACCAAAAGTAGTTCAAACAATAATACTACTGCATAAACTTGCAGATTTTTTTAGTAACTCTTTATTCTTAAAATATATTTCTATAATATGAATGCAAATAATTAGAGTTCTATGTTCAAAAGTAATTCAATTTAATATTTGTTCTATTGGATTTCGTGTGCACCTGTATGTGTGTGTATATATACTTGATATAATGTTAGATATATTTTTTTCAATATTTTAAAGTGCTTCCATTCTTCTAAGTGAAGTATTGCAAGAATGGAGAAACAAGCACCATATGTACTATCAAATTGGTACTAATTAATCAACACTTATGTACACATATGGAGGCAACATTCACTGGATGTTGGACAGGTGAGGAGAGGGGATAGGTATATTCACACCTAATGGATGCAGTGCACATTGCCTGAGATGGGCATGCTTGTAGCTCTAACTTGGGCAGTGCAAAGGCCATATATATAACCTAAAAGTTTGTAGCCCTGTAAAATTTTGAAATAAAATAAAAAACAGATAAAATAGTATCATACAGAAACATTTTTTAAATATAAAGTGTTTTCCCCCTGAATATATAAACTCCTTTTTAAATTTTATTTTGTATTGATTTATTTTTTAATTTTATGTATAAACTCAATATAGAAAAAGTACCATGATTAAAATTCAAAATTACACAAAAGTATATACACAGATAATTATTTCATGTATCCTTACCCCTTTCTCCCCAGTCCTCATGCCCTAATTTGTAATTTTTTAAAAATTAATTTAGTATTTAACATTCTAATGTTCATGATTTAAAACTCTAGTGTTTTTCAAAATGAAGTAAAACCCTATATTCATATTTTATTATTTGCCCTTATTTTTTACACAAACTGAAACTGTTATAAACATCATTCTGCACTTGCATTTTATTACTATATGTGTGTGCATGTATACACATACATATGCAACTTAATCAGTACATGTACTTAATTGTACATAGGTACCTTTCTCATCTTTCCTTTGATAGGTGCAGCGCTTATTATGCAAATTTATTCAATCTCTCCTCTTTCGATGCACATTTAAATGGTTGCCAATGTTTTTCTTTTGCAAAGTTATGCCACAGTAAATAAACTTGTAGATTTATTTTCCATATTTCATGTCTTCAAAGTAGATTTCTAGAGATGGGATTGCTGTTACAAAAGCAAATTCATTTATCATTTATTCTGGTATATATTTTTAAGTGGCTCTTAAAAAATACAATGCTACTTAATGAAGAGCCCATTGTTGACTCTAATGATTTAAAATATCATCTTTATAAAATGCTAAATTTACATACATACTTGGGTATATTTGTGGAGCTTTTTCTTCTGTTTTATTGACCATCTGCTTATTCATATGCCAGTACCATATTATTTAAAATATAAATTTCCCCAGTGGTTGGGAAAAAATGGCCTGTGAAACAAATTTAGCCCACCATTATAAAATAGTCTGCTGTAGACTCATTGAGTACCTTGGGATTTCTTGGATCTTTGGGTCATAAGTGTCAGTTACAGATGTACTTATTCTCCAGCCTGAGAGATTGAAAGGCTCTTTATTGCACATAAAGTTATATTGAAACACAACCATGCTCATTCCTTTACATATTGTCCATGGCCACATTCTTTCTCTAAATAAAAAGATGAATGGTTGACACATGGTCTCCAAAGCCTAAAATATTTACTCTCTGGCTCTTTACAGAAAGAGGTTTACCAACTGCTACTCCAGATGGTTGGTAAGATACAGTATGCCATAGAAAAGCGGTAACTTCCAACAGTTCCTCAGTGAAGTTTTTGAGTTTCAGCAGTTTGAATCTTTCTCCCTCTTGCCATTAAGAAAAATTCATAATGATATTGTGTACATACACACACACACATACACATATATCCCATTTGGTGGTACTTCACCTATCCATTTATTAAATAATTCTAAAGTTTACAGATTTAAAACAAGACAGAGCTTTTTAATCTGTCAGGCTGGAGAATAAGTGCATCTGGCGCTTATGGCCCAGAGATCCAAGAAGTCCCAAGGTGCTCAATGTGTCTATAGCAGGTTAGGATGCACTAAGGAATCTTCAAGAAATCCTTACTAGAAAAAGAAAATAATAAGGTGTACTGCTTGAAATTCTTCCAGTGATAAGAATTTCCCTACTCTGTTGGTGATCAGACCCACCTGTGTATGGGACTATAGGGACAAACCAATGCAATTATGCCTAAAGCCAATATATCATAAGATACTTTTGTGAGATGAGAACAATTTTTTATTTTCTCCACAAATGATTACAGGAAATTTTGCATAAGGCCTAAAGTCAGGTTTGATGAATGTAGAGCATCATAGGGAGGAATACACATACCTCTAGACCAAGACAATGTGAATAATAGGCTCACATAATGAATCAATAAAAATATCAATACTGTTGTCTACATATATTGAATGTGTCTTATATGTTAGACATTGCTCTAAAACCTTTGCTTATGTTAACTCATTCTTCCTACTTATGTTATGACCTTGCTTATGTTAACTTCATTCTTCTTACTGTTTAAAGTAAACAGTTTTGATTCCCCTTTGAAAACAAAGAAATTCAACCATAGAAAGACTAAATAATTGGTTCAAGTTCACACAGCCAAACAAATGCTTGCTATGTTTTGAATGTGTCCCCTCCAAAATTCAGGTGTTGCTAATGTGACAGCATTGTGAGCATTTAACAGGAGATAAGGACATGAAGGGTCCTCCTTAGTGAATGGGATTAAGGTCTTTATAAAGGATGCTTTAGGCAGAGTTCAGCTCTCTTGCCCTTCTACCTCTGCCATGTAAGCACACAGAATCCCCCCTACCTCCAGAGCTTGCACTAGAAAAGCAAAGCTGCCCATGCCTTGATCTTGTACCTCCTAGCCTCAAAGAACTATGGGAATATAGATTTTTTTATTCTTGTACATTACACAATCTCAGGCATTTTTCTTGTAGCAGCATAAAATTGAATAAGACAGTGGTGGAGCCAAAATTTGGAAAACAAGAATGTCTGATTCTACATTCAACATTTTATATGCCTGCATTTCAAAATTATTAACAATAGTAAATATTGAATGGTAAACTCGAAATTCAGACCACTTATTATTTAAATCAACACTTTTATCCAATAGAGGTTTTTGATAATGCTTACATAAGGCATTTTATTATTCATGTTATCATAAAATTCCTAAATCACATAATTAATTTCCCATAGTTATTTCTTTGCATTTAAAAAAATCGTGGTATTCTAATTTCTTTATATACCATAACTTAGGCTAAATTACTTCTTGATAATATAGCTGATAAATGGTCAGAGCTACAGAAATTCTACTTCTGATTTCCATTCTCATTGTGCCAGAAGCAAGCAAACATCTGTTGATACCTGTCATCACTGATATCAGTCATTTTGTTAAATTTTCCTTGTTTTAGTACTCCCTACAGTCACCACTGATCATATGATGTCCATTATAATTTGGTTCTGATGCCCTATATGATGATCTTTCGTTTCATTTGTTCTCCTTTATTAGGGTCATTAGAGAATTGACATTGAGTTAGCATGTCACCAGACATCTGGCCTGCTAGTTCTTATCTGTCACAGTGTCATGATGTAAACTTTTAACAATGCCTGAATGATGACCTCTACATAGTAAAAATAAACAAATTAGGACACATTATAAAAATAAGTTTGAAAGAACAATAAGGGAGAGAAAGAGAGAGAGAGAGAACAGAGACAGGGAGAGAGAGAGAAAGGGAGGATAGAACAATTGAGCTAAGAAGAACATTATGTTTAATTTATACATGACTGAAGTGTATACTATGATAGTGATTAAAACTAAATACTGCAACTCAAGTTTATTAAACATTTGCATCCATGATACTCATATCTATTCAAAATGTGCAGCCCCCAAAATGATTTTTTTCTCATACTTCTTCATATCTGCCTATGGGAAAAAAAATAAGTTTTTGCTTCTATAGAGAAGTTAAGCATGCCTTCTGTCAGCTTAGAATGTCAACTAATTATGATCAAAATTTAATTTAGTGCAATAGTTAATTATCATGCATTTGAATGCAGGTCAATAAAATGAAATTAAAACCTAAAATTTTCTGTCAAGTTTTCATGTAGTTCATTAGAATTACAGAATAATATGAAGAAAAATAATTATCATATTTAGAAATTATATGTAAAATATGAAATTTGTGTAATTCTAAAACATCACAAGATTTTCAGTTTAAACTATTTCTAGGTTTCAAAGGGAAAAAATTATCTTTTACATTTGAATTGGGGGCTTCTTTCAATTTAGAGTAACAAATATTGGATTTATCCTCCCATCTAAAACAAATGAAAATTATACAAAATTATATCAAACAATGTTTTTTATACATTAGACATTAGACAGAAGAGTGATCCCTTATAAAGAGGACACATAAACTGAGTCCTATAATTTTCCATGCTTACTGCCTAGATAGAATTATGAGGCTGACACTCAGGAACGGAGAACTCAAACTTGGCACTACCTGAGTGAGGAGAGGGACTAGTGACTCTGGAGAGGTCAGAAAGACATATTTCACAGAGCAGAATATTAAACGGAAGGGAGAAGCAGAGAGAGAAACCTCTTGAAAAGGGCAAAGAATCTGCCTCTAGTTTTCAGCTCACTATTGATCAAAAATGGAGTGTAAGAAAACATTGAAGCCAGAAAAGAAATAACTGAAAGAACCAGAGAGAACAGTCCTAAGGATCAACAGGGCCAGGGAAAGTTCATGTTCCCAGCAGTCAAAATGGAAAATCTTATAATTCACAAGGCATCACAAAGAGTTCATAAGAAGGTATTGTCTCAGCAGGGAGTCAAAATAGCCCTAGACTAAAAGTTCCTTTCTTCCCACAAGCAAAGCCTAAAAACAATACTTGAAAGGATCAAATTGTTTCCAAGTAAATTATCTTTGTACCAGAACACATTCAATAATATTTCTAGGACCACACAATGCCCAATAACCAAAAAAGAAGACAAATTTGCAGTGTTCGGCACCCCATCAAAAATTACTTGGCATAAAAAAGGCAAAAATATGACACATAAGATAAATATCATAAATTAGAAACAGCAAAGAAGTTACATAGATGATAGAAATAAATAATAAACAAAGGCATGAAAACAGTTACTATAACTCTATACAAAAGATAGAGCATGTTAAATATAAATGTAAAATATATTTAAAAAGAAAAAAATCAAAGTTCTAAAGGCAGAAAATACAATCTAATGGAAAAAATACATTAGAAAGTATTAACAACAGACAATAACAAAAAAAAAACATACCCACAAAAGATCACAAAACTTGAAAAGAAATAACCAATCTAAAATAAATCAGAAAGAAAAAATCTCACAGAAATAAAATATATAAAATATTCATAAGCAATAGGAAAGCTTTGAGGAGTCTACTTTATATACAATTGGAATCTCTAAAAACGATGGTACAAAAATATTTAAGGAAATAGTGGACAAATTTGCTTATGTTTGATGAAAACTACAACCTTTGGCAACCTGGCAGCTTGCTTGACTGTTGCACAGCTCCGTAAGAGTGTGTCTTGGGCTAGAACATTTTCTTACATGGAGATAAGGTACTCTTGCAGATTATTCTGGGCTTATTGCCATGTTTGAGAATATCTTTCCCTGTTTTGAGTTTCATGTGTACTTTGTTTTGCTTAAAATGTGTTTATCATGTGGCACCTGGCCAAATCACTGCTATATCAGTAACGGACGGGGAGAAAATTGTCTTTCACCTGCAGCCCAAGAGGGGTGTGTGTAGACCATTGCCCTGTGTTGGCTGCAGGATAAGACCTACTGGCCACTCACTCTTGAAACTGATCTTGTAGTGTCTCTTCACTATGTGACTAAAGCATTGTTTCACTCAGTCCCTGTGTGAGTCATGCCTGTATTGGTGACCATAATGCCTGCAAATGATACAGTGAGTTGACATGCTAAGAATGTTGCTTCTGGTAGAAGCCAACAGGAGTCACTTGCTCAACAAAACCCAACAGATCTAAGATGCTTAATGATCTGCAATCAAAGAAGGAAAGGAAGGAAGAAGAAAAAAGAAAGAAAGGCACACAGTGAAATTGCTTAAAGTGAATGATATACAGAATATCTTGAAAACAGATGATTTGGGGGAAAGAAATGGATATTATTTTCAGGAGAATAAAAACAAGAGTGATTGGAGATGATGAATATGATACAAGCAAGAAAATAATGAAGCAAAATTAAAGTATTGAAAGTGCCCATTTTTAATCTAAAAAACCATACCAAGCAAAATTGTTTTTTTAAAAAAGGTGAAATAAATGCTTATCAGATATAAAAAGGTAAAACAAAAATGAGAATCAGTGGCATACTTCAGAACGAATTTTAAAGGTTTTTTATTTTTTTAAGCACCAAAAATTGATACCAAATGTAGTATGTAGTTGCTGTACATATATTTTGTCCAATATATTGTGGTTTGGAGGGAAAAAAATCAAAATGGTT
Source organism: Mirza zaza (assembly GCA_008750895.1). Classification (NCBI taxonomy): domain Eukaryota; kingdom Metazoa; phylum Chordata; class Mammalia; order Primates; family Cheirogaleidae; genus Mirza; species Mirza zaza. The sequence goes on from VSMD01076127.1 coordinate 7,918, forward strand.
AAAATAAAAACAAAAGACAAAATCTAAATATATAAAATAACTGATATGTACCTTCGTAAGGTTTTCATAACATATGTGAATGTGATATACCTGATAGTGGGCGATGATTAATAATAGATGTGTAGTATAAATCCCAAAGCAAACACTAAAAATAAAAATCAAGAATAATAGATAATTAAGCAAAAGAAAAAGATAAAATAAAGTCATAAAAGTAAAAATTAATCAAAAAGAAGGAAGCAAAATGAAGAACCAAGAACAAATGAATAAATAGAAAACAGCAAGATGATAGACTATAATCCACTCTTATCAATATTCATATAAAATGTAAATGGCCAAAATACCCAATTAAAAATCTGAGATTATCAGAGCAGATTTTTTTTAAAAGACCTAATTATATGGTGCCTTAATCAACAGCAATCATTATTAACACAAAGTTTTAAATATATGCATGAAAATAGGTTGAATGTAGAATAATGGAAGCCAATATATCAAGTAAGATTAATCAAAGGAAATGTGGAATAACTCTATTAGTTTCTGTGTTTGAAAACCATTAGAATCACTCCAATAATTGCATCTCCTGGTGTTTACATTCTGTATAATTCCATCCCCTTGAATGTGGGCAAGACCTCTGACTTGCTTTAGCAAATAGAAAATAGCAAAGAAAGAAATTATTCAGATATAATTAATCATCAAGATTTAATCAGTTGATTTTTGAGGTAAACAAAAGGGTGATCTTCTAAGGTGGGTCTGACTTATCAGTAGAAGAATTAAGCCCTACCTGAGAAGAGAGATTGTCCTTGAGAACCAGGTGAAATATGTGTCTATTTTGGAAAAGCCTGCATGACGAGAGGGATAAGCAGCCTGACGAGAGGGATAAGCAGCCTCTAGAAACTGCGTCCAATCCCTGGAACCCAAGGACACCCTCCAGCTGACAATGAGAAAAATGCCAGAGACTACAAACATATTGCTGCAAGGGAATGGATTCTACCATTAACCTGAATGTCATTAAGAGTGTACTCTTTCTTGATTTTTTTCTTACAAGCAAAAAAAAAAAAAAAAAAAAGTGTACTCTTGTCCAGTTAAGCCTCCAGATGATAACCCATTTTAGCTAGTACTTTGATTGTAGCCTTGTGAGACCCTGACCAGAGGACCCAACAAAGCTATGCCCAGACTCCTGACACCAAGAAACTGCTAGATAATAAATGGCTGTTGTCTCTCATCACTAAATCTATGATAACTATCTTATTCAGCATTAGAAAACTAATTCAATATCAGCAAAAATGTATTTCAAAGCTAATACATTATGAGGGATAAAGAAGTATATTTTATAATAAGGAAGGGGTCAAAAGCACATAAAAATCCTAACAATTTAACTTTTCATAATAGAGTTTCAAAATACATCAGAGAAAAACTGATGGAACTGCAAAAAGAAATTGAAAAGCACACACTTATAATTAGAGATTTTATCCAAGACAAATGAAAGCACCTATCCATACAGAGATTTGCTCATAAATGCTCATAACGACTTTATTTGTAATAACAGAAAGCTAGTAACAACTCCAATGTCCATAAACATATGGATACATAAGCAGATATGGTGTATCCCACAATAGAAATCTATTCAGTGATAAAAAGGAATAAACTCTCAAGGCACCCAACAAAATGGATTAATCTCAAAATAATTATCCTTAGTGAAAAAAGGCACACACAAAAAAAATGTACTTAATGTATGATTCCATTAACCTAAATTCCAGAAAATTCACTCTCATTTATAGTTACAGAAACTGTATCAGTAACTGTTTGGCATAAAGTAGGATTGTGAGGAGAGATGGGAACAAGAGATCACAGAGAGCTTTGAGTAACGTTTTTTGGAGTGGTGATAAATATGTTCATCATCATGATTTTGTTGATGGGTATGCACGTGTCAAACTTTTCCAAAATATATATTTTAAATGTGTTGGTTATTTTATAAATGATACCTCCATTAAGCTATAACAATTTAAGTTAGAGTTAATATTTTTTTATCATAAGATCAGAGTGTACTTGCAAATAATTGATTTATATCTTTTCATTCACGTTACTTTGGTGTATTTATATTTTGTCCACCATATTGTAGTTTGGAGGGAAAAAATTCTAAATGGTTTAAATAAAACCCCCCAAAAACTTAATACATAAAAGAACAAATAATTTTCAGGAAAATTAGTATTTTAGGTGTGTATCTTTAGTTGGTCTTTTTTTTTTTTTCCTGGTATGGAACATACAGAAAAACAAATGATTGAAATGTTTCCTATAGCTGTAGTGGAAGAGCTACGGGGAGCCCAGGTAATGATGTGACCCTAAAAGAGAAAGGAAACTTCACTTCAGTGAGCCTGATTGTCCACGTAGAGCTCAGGTGCTGTCTGTTCACTGGCTGTTGGATGACACGGTATCTCTTTATCCTTCATGCCACCTGGATTTCAATAAATTGCTAATATTCATTCTGATATGTAAGTGAATATAGTAGTAGTTTTCATTTAATAGTAAATTTATACTTATGCATTTTTGTCACTGTGTTATCCTTTTTCCTGAATTCATATTGATATATTAATAAAATATTTTAAAATTGCTATTATTTGGAGGGGAAGCAACAGAACAAAACAAAGTCCTTTCTCTTTGTAAGTGATGACTTAATGTTTTAAATACCTAATAATGTTTAGTGCCATTTTTTTTATATTTCATATTCTAAGCTATATAAAAATGAAAGTAAAATCAATACATTGGGAAGTATGGTAGATTGCTTTGTGTTTAAGAAAATGCAAAAATCATTGCCCCTTACAATGTGCATTATGTATAAATTGTCTATATCGGATCTTTTAAATTCTGATGCTTTCTGTTATCTTATTCCTGTGACATCTGAGTATTCAATAGACACTGTTTCAGCCAGTTATTCTCTGGCCAGAAGAAAGATTAAAATAGACACCTTAAATTATTTGTCACTAAATAGATATGAGTATATAGCATTCATATTCATGGACATACTCTGCAGTATTGTCAAATTCTTCTTTCTAATCATGACTCATATTACTGCAAGTGTTTGGAAAACTCTGAGAGCCTTTGTTGCACTCAGCAAACATTCAGTTGTGGGAGTAAAGTGTCTCTTCTCTAAGTAGCAAGATATTGTGAGGTGTGCTAGGAATTTTATGTCACTTAAGGACCACAAAGCTACACCCATGTGTTTAATATGAGACTGTCCAGTTTTAGAGTCAATTCCTCAAGACAGGTTTCCTGGGAAACACTTTAAAATTTCTAGCCAGAGGAAATAAGACCCCATGACTACAAAAATAAAAATAGTTTTATGAACATTGATGTATCGGAGTCTTGCTTTTTATTCCTAAGGGTCAGTTTGGGAATTTTTCAGATAGGATACCAGGATCTGTAAACTTCTAGTGTGTCTTGTCTACATGACCACCATGTATTGTGGGTTAAAAATTATCTTCAAGAGCTGGACACTTTCTTCCAGTAAATCACTTCTTGATATTGGTCGCATAAAGAGCTAGAGGCTTTCATCAGTTACATTACATGAACCTGCATTCTTTTTCTTTATTGTGGATTGATGTGGTTTAAAAACCACTCCCTCATCTTATATTTTTTTCTTAGAGAAGTTACTATGCCTGTATGAATATTTTAGCAGTTGATTCAACTTTATATTTAATTGTATTAATTGAATGTAAACTTCAAGTAAATGTAAACCCAAGAGAAGTAGAGAAATACATTTTTTGATATAATAAAGCTGGATTTATTGTACTAAGTAGTTTCTAAACTTATTATTAATACATAGCATATACAGCATATATATTTCTGTATAATGTATTCCAATGTGTATAATAATTGTGTCTCTGGTTTTAAATATTTAAACTATGACTAAAAATCAAAACAAATATATATTTAAGAGACTGGGTCAGTTACTATATAATTCATTAAAGATAATAAGCTAAAAGAAATGTCTTTGTATATGTAAGATTTCTAGTAATTGTAACCAAGCTATTAGTTTTAATATTTTAATTGAGGCTGTCTGAAAACTACAACTGAACTTATCTTTCACCACATTTTTCTGTTTACTCTGATTTCCACTAAAATTCCTCAAAAAAATATCTTGAGTATCCCTCTTCCTGTTCTTTACATACATACTCCAATCAGACTATTGTCTCCCTACTCCCAAGCCACCAAAACTTCTCTTAACAAGAGCAATAATGCCTCCTCCATGTTCCTAAATCCAGTGATCAATTATTAGTCCTCATCTTAATTGGTCTATCAGCAGCATTTGAACCAGTCAGCCCCAGCTCCTTCATATATTCTCTTCACTAGCTTTCCAAGATGCTGCTTCCTATTGGTTTCCTACCTACTTTCCTTTTCACGCCTCCTTGGTCTCACTTGCTTGTTCTTCCTCTTCTGCCAGACTTCTTAATGTAGGTGTGCAGTCCCTGTCTTCAGTTCTCATTGTTCTTAGTGGTCTCCAGGGTCATGACTTTGAATGCCACCAAATCCTGACAACACCAAGAGCTCCATCTCTACCCCAGACTTAACATGTTCTCAGACACTTATTTGACTTCTGCTCTTAAATGCTTAGTGTTCATCTCAGATTTAACATTTTAGAATGGAACTTCTAATATTTTCCCCATAAACTATTTGCAGCCTATTCACCTCAGTTGATGGTATCTTCAATCTTCCAGTAGTTCAGACCAAAAACTTGGACTAGTTCTTGATTCCTCTTTGGGTCTTAGACTATGCCCAGTTCACCAAAAATCCTGTTGGCTTGAACTCCACAAATGTATTTAATTTACCATTTTCCCTCTCACCACTGCTGCTATCCAGATATGAGCCACCATTACGTCTAGATTTATGCCATTTGTTTCTCAGGTTATATCACTCCCTCCCTAGAGTTTATTCTTGGTGAAGTCAAAGTGATCCTCTTAAAACAAAAGACAGAGTCATTTCTACTCTTAAAACTCTGTGGTGGCTTCCCAGTGAACTCCGAGTAAGTGCTTACAACAGCCCACATGTGTGACCTACAAGATACACACCGCACTGCCTCCATTACCTCTCTGATTTATCCTCTACTCTTATTCCCCATCCCCTCTCTGTTCACTGGCCACAGACCCTCTTACTCATTTTGAAACAGACCGGATGATATCCTGCCAATATGTGTTTTTGCATTGGCTATTTCTTCTGTTTAGAATGCTTTTTCCCCTGCACTGGATATTTAGGCTACCCACATGGTCAACTTCCTTCAAGCTGATTCTCAAAAGTCACCTTAAAAATAAGACTTACCTTCTCTTGAACACACTATTAAAATTTTGTAGCCCACCCACAGCACTTCTACTGCCTTTTACTGTACTCTATTTTATGCATTTAATTAGTATTTTTTCATCTTTTTTAATATAGAATTTTCTTATTTAGTAGGTTTTTTAATTGACTTCTGTCTCCATTATGATGGAGGGAGGAAATCTTGTCTTTTTTGTTCACTGATGTCACCCAACCTTCATAAGTACAAACTAGGTACTTAATTAGATATTTGTTTTATTGAATTGACTCAGTTACATTACCAGGAAGAACTTGAAGCAATGGAGCAGACCCTTCCCTCATCATCAGCCATCCTTCTGGAAGAGAGTTTTAGGTAACACAAAATGAAACAAAGAGCCCTACATAGAGCACCAGCTTGCAATCCCAATTCTGTCCTGAAACTCTAGATCTTTAAACAACTATTTAAATTAGATAAGCTTTAGTTTCCTTAAATAGTGCAATAGCTAAATGAGAAAACATGTAAAATATTTCAAAAGCTAAATTAGACTAAAATGTGCATTATACAGCACAATCCCTACAAATTAACTGGCAATTAATTAAAATATTGTTTCCTTCCATCCTTCCCTCTTTCTATTCCTTTTCTGGTTTTCAATTTCTTTACCCTAAGAACCTGTAGCTTTTAAGATAATTTTTAAACATTTTATTTGCTTTATTTTAATGAATATTTTTAAAACATATTTGGTTTACCAGGTATTATTCTAATGTCATATTTATAAGTGTCTACTAGGAATCTGAACTCTTAGAGTAATATCTTAAAAAGAATGTTACTCCCTCCAGGAGCAAACTAGAGTTAGCTCTAATGTCATTCTCTTACCACTATATTTTAGGAGGCAAACTGAACTTTTTCTAGGCTAGAAGATTATGGGTTCTTATTAATAAGACAAGAGTAATTTAAAAAGCAATTCAATGTAAAGATTTCCAAGTATTTTACACCAGTAAAAACAAACTTGATATTCTGAACAATTGTTTTTGATAGACAGGCATAATTTGTCTCAATTTATAGATGGAGAACCAAGGTTATATGAACTTTCTAAGAACAAAACATAATCAATAATCAACCAACATGCAAGTTATTCATGTTATTCTTCCCACTTAGCTCACTTCTCTAACACTCAGTAGGTACTAGACCAGGCAGTAACATAACACTGCTATCGTATATTCACAGGAGGAAAAAAAATATTCACAGGAGGACTCGATTTATCTACACTGCCTTAAATGGAGTGTTTAATGTCTGATTTAAGTTAACCTATCCATGAGCACTGCTAAAGTGTTTTCATGTAGAATGTACTGAGATTCCATATGAATGGGAAATATTATATACATTTATACACACACACACGTATGTGTGTGTTTCTTTTTGCTATTTTGAAGCCTTTGTGCAAAGGTGTTGCACTTGGCTATATAAAAACTATTTCTTTTATGCTTTTAAAGTGTAAAATAGAGTAGATTAAAGATTTCGTCTTAAAGGGAACTGTGATTGATGATTCTCTCCACCTCTCTTCCATCCAATCTTACCATGGACACTTTAAATATTAGGAGATAAAAGTGTATGCCATATAAGTTAAGGATGTTTTAGATGAGGGAAAAAAAAGGTTATCCTCAATAACTCAGAAACACTGAAATATATTCCTTCCCTATATTTTCCAGATCACAAAACTCAGCAATTTTTCTTGTGATGTATCCTACTTTGTAACAGGTTTTCTTTTTTCCCCAAAATAAAATAAACTAAGCAAGTAATAGAACAAAGAGAAAAAAAATGAAATGCATCTAGGATAAGGTAACATATATCCTTAAGGGATACTACTACATGTACCTAAGTTAGACTCTTAAAACTGAAAAAGAATAGAAATCTCTTGCACTACTGGAGAACAAGAGGACAATAAACTGAAGTGACAACTGATCAACTTGTGACCTATAAGTAAGTGAACAGATGAGACTGAATTGTTTAGCTTTTATTAGCTCCCCCTTGAGAGTTATTGCATCTTTAGTAATGAATGAAATAGCAGAGTAAAGATGGAGAGGAGAAAAAAATAACATTTTTAACACTTACTGTATTCCAAGCACTTGACTATGAGGTTTTACAATTATTCAGACTTAATTTTGTCAAATAACTCTCAGGCCTATTTTTCTAATGCTTAAATCTGAACCTTAGTTAGGCTGAGTCTTGGTAGACCTTGTTGACATGGCTAGTAACTGGCAAACACTGAAGGTGCATCCGGGAAAAGATGTCTGATAAACCTACATGCTGGAAGGAGAACAGGGTTATAATCAGGACCTGTGATCATTAACAGCACTCGAAATATGGTTAATAAGTCAGAAGGAATTTTATATAAGACATTATTTATGCTGAAAGTCTTTAAATTCTAAGAGAGCAAGTTTTTGCTATAGAGTAATAATTTAAACCTTAGCCAAGCCAAATGCATTGGCCTGTCCATTATTAGGGTTTTTTGTTGTTGTTGTTTGCGTGTTTCCCCATTCAGATTTAGGTGAAATTATCTGACACAAAGATCGGGAAAAGGAAAAATAGGTGATTAAAACAGCTTAGATTCTACCAAAAAATGCTGATTGGTACAAGAAGTCTAACAAGACGGGTGACAAAAGTGCCTAGGGACCAATAAACCTTGCATGGTTGCTTCCCTTAGACAGGTGGCTGCAGAATCTTACACTATAAATTAAGGAAACAGTTGGAACTCACCTTTAAACATCAGCTTTCCTGTCAGAGCACTGACAAGGTGATCTGTGGTGCTGACTCACTTTCAGCAACTGTTCAAAAGCACATTTTTGGTATCAGTTGCTTACTTTAAACAAAATATGTTTCCATGGCCACTGAGTTGGAGCCTCTAGACTATATCTTCCCTTACATCTGTCTTTAAAAGTTGACCATTCATTTTGAAGGAGAGGCTATGTTTTAGTGTAATATATGAATTGAAATCACTGGCAAAAATCAATTAGAGGGCTAATAAAACAAGAGTGTAGAAAATGTTGGGATTTAAACCATATCATTCAAGCAGAAACATAATCCTTCATAAGTGTTTCATCTTTGCTGTCATATTTTAGATAAATAAAACTTGCTATTACTTTACAGATTTATGTATATTTTGTATTTATATAACCATGAACTTTTCTAGTTAATTAACAAATACAAATATAACTATATTGGATATTTTTGGTGGTTCAAGTTCAGTTTGGTGTTAGCTTTTCATGTGTCCTTTGAACTTACAAAAATATATTATATTTTTTTAAAACTAGTTCTGCCTTGTAAAGGCTTTATTTCCTCTAGTGCTGTGTAATAACATCTAATTCACAACATTTTGTTAAAATAGATTAACATATTTAAACCGCACATATATGAAATCCCATTAACTATTAATGTATATATATACATATACATACACAGAGGATGTAAGTACCACTAACTATATGAAATAATGCTTCAGAAGTGTATATAGCATAGTGTATCACATATAGCAAGTGCTCAATAAATGATAGTGGTGGCAACGATGATGGTGGTGATGATGGTGATGATCTTTATGTTTATGTCAGCAGGCACTTAATATCTACCCAAATAAATTCAGGATATATTTTTTTTTTTTTTTGAGACAGTCTCACTTTGTTGCCCAGGCTAGAGTGAGTGCCGTGGCATCAGGCTAGCTCACAGCAACCTCAAACTCCTGGGCTCAAGCAATCCTGCTACCTTAGCCTCCCAAGTAGCTGGGACTACAGGCATGCGCCACCATGCCTGGCTAATTTTCTCTCTCTATATATTAGTTGGCCGATTAATTTCTTTCTATTTATAGTAGAGGCAGGGGTCTCACTCTTGCTCAGGCTGGTTTCGAACTCCTGACCTCGAGCAATCTGCCCACCTCGGCATCCCAGAGTGCTAGGATTACAGGCGTGAGCCACCACGCCCAGCCAATTCAGTATATATCTTAAAATCATATAATGGCTGTTTAAGTGTTTGTTAGCTTGATTTTTACCTGAAATTTGTTTAAATTTGTGGTAGGACTTTCAGCGAGTTGGAAGATGGGAAGAAATAGCTTAGCGAGACAGTGGTAAACTGTTTAATGAGTGCACCTTAGCTCTAACTGGAAATTACGATTGAGTACCTGGAGGGAGGGGTGGGAGAGCAGTCAGCTCCAAGAGCCAAGCTGGAGAATCAGTCAGGTGAGAAGGGGAAATTACTTCCCTCTGATTAGAAACAGAGAGCCATGGGAATTTGTTCTGCTGATGAGCAGACACATAACATAATGGAGATCTTTTTACTTTCTGCTTCTGCCTGAAGAGGGAAAGAAACAGAAAAAAGTCTTATAACAAAGAGTGAGAGGAAATAGAGCAAGGACTTTCTAGATGATTAGGAAAACCAGGAAAGCAAAAAGGATAACCATCTCTCTAATAGCCTTAGGAGACCGAAGGGAGGAAAACCACTAGCAGAAAACTCATGTGTAAATTCTTTCATACCCAGTTGCCTAGGAATCCTGGTGTTGCTGTTATAAAAATGGCCTGAAAGGCTGTTTAGTTCTGAAGTTATCTCCTAGATCAGGCGTCCTCAAACTACGGCCAGCAGGCCACCTGAGGGCCGCCTCGCATATTTATCCAGCCCTCTGGGTGTTTTTGCCGCCACTGTCTGTCCTGCTTAGCAGCCGACTCCTCCCAGGCCCATAGTGAGTACTCTCCAACGGTCTGAGGAACGGTGAACTGACCCCTTGCTTAAAAAGTTTTTGAGGACCCCTGTCCTAGATGCTCAGTGGTGTTATGGTAAAGGGAACAGCTTGGGATACAGGCAGATCTGGGTTTCTACCACAGCCAGGTCCTATATTGATAACCTTATGCAAATTATTTAACCTTTTTGAGGTTCAGTTTCTGGTTTAATACAAAGTAGATATTAAGAACCCAAAAACACTATGGTAAGAACAAATAAACAATTTATGTAAAAACTTTATTGCAGAAAATACTCATAAAATGCTAATTATAATTCAACATCTAAAACCATTCTTTCTTTATCTCTTTTACTGATTGCTCCTTCTCCTTTTTTCTCACTAGATTCTCTCCTCTTGCCTTTTTTAAAAAGCAATATTTGTTCTTCTTCAATACAAACTTGCCCTATGTCCTCAATAATCAAATATAGAATGATGCCTACCTGCACATATTGTTTCCCAAGCTCTAGATCTGAATTTTAAGTCTAAATTGCTATCTCCAGTTGTATCTCCTGCAGACATGGTCGATTCGACATGTCCCAAAGTGACAATGTCTTCAGATCACCTCTTAAACTGCTCCTTTTCCTCCAATAATCTCTAGCTCAGTTAATGGCAACGCACTGTTTTCAAAGCTGCAACCCAGAAGTTGGATCCCTTATTTATCACTTCTAGTTTAGTAAAAAATCATGTTCTTTATAATATTTAGCAGCTAAACTCATGGCTAATCCTTTCCTTTAAATCCACAGCATCATTATCTGGATTAATCTCCTAAAGAGTCTCTTTGCCTTTAAACTCTTCTGTCTCCAAGGATCACCAACATTTTTTCCTGGGTTTTGTGAAAGCCAAACATTTTACAGTCATGCACAATTAAGCTATACATAAAAAGAAAAAAAATAATCAAAGAATCTGTATAAATCAGAGTTAGAAAAAAAGTGTTACATGGTTATATTAGATTGTATTGAAGTAGTATTATTTGTTGGTTTAAATTCTCATATCTCTCATAAAATAAGAAGTATAATTATCTATAAAGCATCAGTGGATATGGAATAAATAGGAAATGTCAAAGCCTTCATTAAAGGTCTAAATCTCTGTCCTTTCACTCTCAGCTGATGACATTAACTTGTACTTTCCTGGAAGATTAGTATCAGTCAACATGAATGCACTCATCTTTCCTAGTTTCTTTGATAAACTGCCAGACATATTTGCCCACCATCTTTATATTTCCTCTTTTTTATAAGGTGATTTCTCCTCCTATCGCTAAAGCAAATTCATGGCTTTAGTCATATCGAGGAAAAGGAATGCTCATTTGTATTGATAATCTGGAATGCAAATGATAAATTTAGGTTCTGCTATCAGGATGTTAGTCCATATATTATACCTTTCCATGGTTAAACCTTTCACCTCCTTTTATAAACTGCCAATTTTTTTCATCTCAGGCCTAAATACATAACGTTTTTTTCTCTAGTATAATAAGTGCAATATAACAACGACAGTAATGACAAAAGTTCTATTGACCCTTTTGGTTCCGCCCATACTCTTTGCACATCGGTTTTTTGGATTTTTTTGAGACAGAGTCTCACTCTGTTGCCTGGCTAGAGTGCCGTGGCGTCAGCCTAGCTCAAAGCAACCTCAAACTCCTGGGCTTAAGCAGTTCTTCTGCCTCAGCCTCCTGAGTAGCTGGGACTACAGGCATGGGCCATCATGCCCAGCTATTTTTTTCTATATATTTTTAGTTGTCCGGCTATTTTCTTTCTATTTTTTAGTAGATACAGGTCATGCCCTTGCTGAAGCTGGTCTCGAATTCCTAACCTGGAGCAATCCTCCTGCCTTGGCCTCCCAGGATGCCAGGATTACAGCACCACCACGCCAGGCAGAGCCACCGGGCCAGGCCCGCACATCAATTTTAAATGTGATGAAGCAGCCTATCTGTGCAGCTTGCACTTCCTTACAGCACTTTTCTTTCATTCTGCCTTATGTTTACATAATTTGTTAGAAAACAAGTCTATAACACACTGTATCTAACATCATGATTAAGTGTTAATTCCTCAAATCCATTTATCTTGTATCTATTTTCATCTTTGCTTTTCTGTAGCATTTGGACATTTTATGACATTTCTTAAAACTATTATGGAGACTCATACTTCTGCCTTGTGTTTTATGTTACTCTTTTTTAAAAATGTTTTTGTTTTTATAAAATATGCATAGTGTTTATCATTTTAACCAATTGTAAATGTATAATTCAGTGGCATTAAATACATTCACAATATTGTGCACTCACCACCACTATCATTCTATAAACTTGAATTTCATTATCCCAAATATAAACACTACCCATTAAACAGTAATTCTTCCTTCTGCCTCTTTGTAGCACCTGGTAACCTCTACCTCTTTGCTTTCCCTTTCTACAAATTTGTCTATTCTAGGTACCTCGTATAAGTGGCACATACAATATCTGTCTTTCAGGCTCTTTAGTGCATTTTTTATATTCATTTTTCAACTGAGAAATAAAAATTTTGTTTATTTGTCATGTATAACATGATATTTTGAGGTATATATACATTGTGGAATGGATAAATCAATTTAATTAACATATGCATTTAGGACACTCTTCAAGTTTGAGTTCTAGACAACATTATTGAAATGTTCACTCTACTAACACCGCATGCTATTATGTGAGGTGATGGACTTATTTATTGTGAAGACTATTGGAATTGTAGTTTCTATTATTCATAACAAAGCATATCTTAACTTAAACAATTTTTAAATAAATTCCTTATATCCCTTCTTCTGCCCAATTATTGCCTTGTTAAAGCTATTTCATTTATTATAATTGTATATTTTCTTTTCAGTGGCCTGGGCTAGAAACCTTTGATTAAATGTTTTCTTTTTCCTTTCCTGCATCCTGATTATCCTATTGCATAAACCAACCCATTGTTGCTTCCTCTTAAACATTCCTAAAATTATCCTATTTGAAAATATTGTCTGTCACTTAGGAGTCAATCTTTTGCAGATGTTGAGATTACCAAAAACCTCCTAGATACACAACATACTTTAGTTCTGTTCTTGTTTACCACAGCCCATATAATGCTTCTTGTCTGATCTTTTAGTATGTTTTATATAACACCTTATTTATAGCTTCTTTTTATTTGCAGCCATTCAATCAGAGCAGTGTTAATGGAAACAGAGTTAATGAGATAATGTTAAGAGTCAGTTAGATGACAGGAACTTACTATTCAAATCCTCATGTAGCACTTGGCTCCCACCCCATCAGACAGAACAGTTTCTCTTGCTGCTATGACTCCTCCCAAACATTTATCTTTATCTGTGGCAAATAATAAAAATATTGCAATTTTTCTTGTGTGACTGTTTGCCCTTCCAGGTATATTGTAGATTTATTAAAGGTGGAACCATATCTTACCTTTATTTTGCATTACTTATAACACTGATGTCCACAAGACATACCAATTGAATAATTTGAATATTGAATAGTAATGAAGACTAGGAACAAGGCACGTGTATTAGTTTTCTATTGCTGAGTAAAAATTTCATATTTTACAACACCGCCATTTATAATCTCACAATTTCCATACATTAGAAGTCCAGCCTAGAATGGCTGGATTCTCTGCCAAGGGTCTCACTGGGCTAAAATCAATCACCTGTCAAGGATGCTGTTCTCATCTGAGGCTCTGGGGCTTCTTCCAAGCATGATGGTTTTCGGTAGAATGTATTTCCCTCTCATACTTTCCACATGGTCCTCTTGATCTTCAAATACACCCAATCTTTCTTTTTCTTGCTTCAGTCTCTCAAACTTTCTCTTCTTTTTAAGGGCTTATGTGATTACATGGGGCCTGCCAGTGTATCTAAGATAGTCTCCCTGTTTTGAACTCTACTAATTGATAAAGATAATTATATTTATAGAGTTCCTTTTTTTTGGTAATGTAACATCTTCACAGACATAACACAGGAGACAAAGTTCACGGGGGACAAGATTCTGTTAACCACAGTATAACCACATAAGGTATATATTAATCAAGCAAATACAAAATGCATTATACCTGATTGCAAATGTGTAAAAAAGTATACGTGGGCAGAGTCAGAAAAATTATTCAAAAATATTTAAATTTATGTAAATTAATGTTTTATTCTACTTATAATTGTTCTTTAGTCCTATATTATTTGTAGGATGAAATAGAAAAAAATATATAAATGCCAACATAAAATTTTAAGGTGACAAATATGACTAAATTTTTATTAGGAACAAAATATACATTTTTAACTTTATTACCAATAGTTAAATTTTTCCTTGATTTAGAAAAGCTTATGTTTTTTAAAAATTTTGAGTAATAATAAATTATGTGTCAGCATCACCTCATAAGTCTAATACATAATTTGATTATGTAGATGAGGCAATAAAATAAATTTTTAAAAAACTTTATTACAGTGCTAATGCAAGAAATGCAATCATATATTAACTCTACATATGTACTGAGAATGGGAGATACCATGACATAATCAAAGTTGCCTGTGAATGTGAACCGTTGACATTCATTCTAAGCTTACCATCATGAAGCAAGTTTTTCCACTGAGCAAGCACTTATATTGCATAAAAATATGTCTGACAACTATTGTCTAGAAATATTGATTTATTTTTATCAACCTTTCTCTAAATTCTTTAAAATATTAGTCTTGTTAGCTATTAATAACCAATGGAAGATATGTAAATCCAGGGATGGATCTGGAAAACTTCAAAAAGAAACATATCTTTAGAGATGGTTTGAAATATCATAGCAAAGCAAGGAAAATACTAGATTGTTTTCAACATAGTATAGATTAACAACTGTCCAAATGGAAGTACACTTGAAGTACTGCTTCATTTTCACTGCTAACTCATGAATTTATTTGGAGACTTATTAATTTAAGTTGGATCACACTCAGTGAAAATGTTAAGTGTTTTTTTACACTGCAACTACATGTGAATAAGCAAATAGCCCTTGGGATGTGTGTAACAGCATGTGTGTGAACAGATTTTTAATTATTTTTTAAAATAAATTTAAATATTTTCAACAGTTTTTTCTCCTTTCTTCCCCATCTCCCAATATTGAAATACACTCTCTGGTCTTGTGTAAAAATATTGCAAATGCCTTCCAGGGAGCTAAGGGTAAAAAAACTACATTGGATCATGATGGATGGGATTTATTTTCTAAACTGTTTGGAGCTGTGAGGTGGATTGAGGCAGATGACAACTGTTACTGCTTTGTGATGTAACTGGAGATAATCAAGAGATTTTTTACACATTATTTATACATTGCTTCTATGAATCCTGTCACTCAAAAGAGTCTATTTTACAGCAATCTACTTCTCTGATTCTGTAAGATTAAAACAAATATATTTATACACAATGTAACAGAATAGGTTTAAAGCTCACATTTTCATTTTTAATGTATCATGGTTTAAAATATTGTAGAATATCATTTTTACTTATAATTTAAAACTAGTATTTTTAGGTGTATCATTTTCTCTTCTACATAATTGCATTGTTTATATTTGTAAAATGTTCTTTATCCTTATATTATTTTTATAAAACTTGATAAATATAGATAAAAATCATTAAAAACCATAAAACTTATTTCAGGCAGGCAGTGTTCTTTTTTAACTGTCATATTTATTTTTGCTCCATATTTGTCTACAAATTAAGTCCTTTCTTATTTTCAAAGTCCAATTAAGAGGTTGGCAATAAGAAAAGTCAACTCTTGTGCTGAGAAGGTGCTCTTGAGAGCTTATCTGAAGAAACTGTGAGAAAAAAAGGAAAGCATATGTAGAGTAAAACACTACTTTCTTGGGAAGCAATGTGATTAAATATTGAAATAATCAACTACAATTAGGAAAAATATTAAAATCACATAATGTGATAAAACGAAAAGTAATAATGCAGCCTCGTAGATAGGTTAAGGAAACATTTTTAGCAAATAACACTTATAATTGCCTTTGTTCACATTTATTATGGCTATAACTCTTCTTCAACTCTTGGTATATCTTTCTTTTGATGCATCTACAATTTATAAGAGCATAATATATTATAAATTTTGTCAACATTTCCTTTTCCTTTACAACCTGATATACATTAATTAACATATACAGACCATTTTTGACTTTCAATGGTTTTATTTACTTTTTTTGACTCTACAATGGTGCAAAAGTGATAGAAGTTTATAGAAACTGTTCTTTGACTATCAATACAACTATTCTATTTTTCACTTTCAATTCAGTGTTCAATCAATTGCAGAGATATTCAATGGTTTATTATAAAATAGGCTTTGTGTTAGATGATTTTGCTCAACTACAGGCTAATGTAAATATTCTGAACATGTTTAAGTTAGGCTAGGTGTATTAAAGGAATTTTTCGACTTGCAATATTTTCAATTTAAGATGGCTTTATCAGGACACAATCTCATCATAAGTTGAGGAGCATCTGTATTTAAAACTTTACATAGTCAAAGTTTATGTTGGGTGAAAAAAAATAAAAATAAAAACTTTACATATGATAGGTACTAGGAATAGGGAGATATAGAATATAGTGGCAGTTGGAATATGAAGACAAATAAACTAACAATTGCATAAATATGTGGAACAGTATAAAATATTGATAGTGAAAAAATATACTAAGAATTTCATAAGAAGCCTATAACTGCTTGGAATGGGCATTAATGAAAAGTGTGATTACTAACATAACTAAATAAATGTATAGATGAGAAAAGAGCACACATTAAACCATTTATTCATGAGGGAAAGAATTATTTGAAATGTCTAAAAAAGATTGTGAGTCCCACTCTTCCGGTAAAAAGAATACACAGCCTTGTTGTTAATATTTTGCTCACAAGTAAACATAAGATGTTCTGTCTTTAGAGTAGTTTAAATCATAAAGTAAAATGATTAAACAAAATTAGTGTGCTACTTTCCCAGTTTCTTTGCCCAAATATATAATTTAAACACATTTGTACACCGAATCCTACCACTTCTCCAAATTTAGATTTTACCTTATTAAGAAGGGATAGTGTATTTAAATATCCTTGATGTAAATAAACATGGCAATATCCACAAACTTTAATATATTTAAGGTTTCAGTTGACACTTTAAAAATAAAATCTAAAAATAGATTTTTCATTAATCCTAGAGTACTTAAAGATAAGTTATCTTTAGGCTTTTTATAACATTCTGGGAATAGCAAGTTTACAAGAGCACAACTAAGAAGCAGGGAGGGGGATGTAAGAATGGTGACAATCACTTGGATCCATTATGAGTAGGGCCAGAAAGGTACCATAAATAATAAACTAAGGATGTAATAGTGGAAGTGAACAGTTAAGCACAAAGTAAGTGTAAAAGTAGAGTAATACAATCTGGCAAAATGTATGTCAAGTGTCTAGCAACTATATTTCTGGACTGTGGCAAGACAATTAATGAGAGATGCAGGAAAGCGGCAAGTAATGCATTATAATTATCAATCAATAAGTGTAATGAATACATTGATCAAAGTCTAAATATCTCCTGAGTTAAGTAAGAAGCATAATGGAGCTATAATTACTAGTATTGGTGGAATCCCAGAACAATTTCTTCAAGGACAATCATAAAATTGAAATGTGCAAATGTTGAGCAAATAGCCCAATTAAAGACATTTGTAAGTTTCAGGTAAGCTTGCTAACAGCCATTGAGTCAATAAAAGATAAGAAGAATTTTCCATGTGTAATAATAACTGGGGTTCTGATTAGCCAATAGTTTTAGTTGAGATTAAAACATAACTAAGGGACAGGAAAAAACAAAACTAATTTAAGGGGGAAAAGACCATAATAGAATACTCTTATTTATTAATGTAAACTGTACCTATGTTATAATAATATATTTATTACATATTATTGTATTAATAACACAATATGTATTATATATGTATAAGGTATTATCATATAGAATTATGTATATATTATATTATAATAATACATTATAATAATACACATATACACACATAAACAGAAACACACATATATATATTTGTTGAGAAATATATATATACATGTATTTATTATATACATTTATTAATATACATACATATATTTAAATGTTAAGCCATCTATTCCTCAAATAGAAACAACAAAATAATTATTTCCTATAACTGGAGAGAACATTAAACTTTATAAATACTACTTTACATTTTAGTTATCAGGAGCTTATAAAGTAAAATTATCTGATACATTTTATAATTTATATTATTCCTTGTTTTTAAAATTGCCCCTATGTACATCTCTTTGGTGTGTCAGCATTATTGATTAGATTAGATTTGGTTTCCTTCAGGATGCCTCAAACCAATTTAGTTGGCCAGCCTTAAGTGTTCTTGCTGACAGATTACTCTTATTCATGTCACTTAAAGGGAATTGCAATGATTTTTTTGAACTCTGTAAAAAGTATCATTAAGGATTTCCTCCTTGCTAGGCATGACTATTGCCTTCAACCCTGCTTTGACATTTCATTTATTCAAGGGTGTCCTTGCTGCCTTTCCCTCATCTAAACTCAATAATTGTGGTGCCACAGTATTTAGCCTTAAAGATAAATAACCAGAACAATTCCAGAGAGTTCAAAACTCAGTAAGCTGTCAATTCATTTGCTTCAACAGTAATGATGGCATTTGTATTGTAGCAAGAATTCTATGGTCTTATGAGGCAGTATAAGTTCAAAAATAATATTTTACCAAAAATTTTAAATGCCTTCTTCTCCCTTTTCAAAAGTTCTAGCTAGGTTGACCTTGGCAATATATCTCTCAAAAATTTTTTGTCAATTATTTAAAATTTCAATTTAAAATGGTCTACATGGATGAGAACTTTAATGCTGCATCAATACTAACAAATTAAGCAATACTCAGATGTATTAAATATGAATTAAACTGTATCTCTTAAATCTTTCTCCTCCTCTATTCTCCAAAGGCATTAAGTTCCATCTCCTACTTGCATTCACTACTTTTAGCTGCCAATCAACTGATTACTGCCTTTCATTTACTGAATGACTGAGTTCCCTTCCCATCAGGAATGCCATCATTCCTGATAACTTCGATATACATGTATGTTCTATTCAACATGTTGTGTACTTGCTTTTCATCCTTTTCATACACTTTTAACGTATTTATTCTCTCCTTCTTTCAACTATCTACTTATATGGGTTTGACTTAGATTTTTACATTATCCATATACCTTCATGCCAAATTTAAACATATAACCTACTTTCCTAGCTCACCAACTCAATTACTCTCACCTCAGCCCTCCAGAGCTTCAGAGAAACTTTTCAATCCATTGACCTTGCCATTCTTCCTTAAATTATATACACACACATTTCTAGAAAATATCACCTTCTCTGGACTTCCATGGACAGATTATCTCCTATTCTCTACCTACCTGTCTGTTTGCTTCTTCTTTGCTTTCTAAAGGAAATCATGGTGTTGCTCAAGGTTAAGTTCTGCATTTTTCACTTTATATACATCTTGACAAATCTGGTCACCTCTGGCTTCAACATTAACTCAACTTGTTTTCTGAGTATAGCTTCTCCAAAGGCCCAAGGTCATGAAGTTTGTTACACAGTCTCACCAGCCTGTTGCTTTCTTTTAGAGCACTTATCTCAGATTGTAAGTCTTATTTAATACAGTCACAATTATGATGCTGCTTTTATTAATGTCTATCTCCCACACAAGGCTATAATCTCCCTAAAAGCTAGGGAACGTATATATCACATACTATGTATTTTGATAGAGCTTAGAGACACTAAATTGAGGCCTAGGAACAACTTGAATTTCCCCAGGCTTGACATAAAACATAGACTTGGAATAGCTGTCCTAACTAATATTATTTCTGACAATACTCAGTTATTTTCAATAAACCTAGTAACTTCCACTTCTGTAAACTGTTTTTTTTTTTTTTTTTTTTTTTTTTTTTTTTTACCAGTTGCAAGATTTACCTTGACTTAAAGCATTCATTACTTTATCAATAACTTCACTGAAGAAAATGTGGCTACTGTCTCTCTTAGGCTTAGCCAGGACATATGAACTATAGCTTCTTTGCTGCAGTTTTGTGCCCCAGGATATAACCTTTTTCTATACTTGTAATTAGATTTATTATTTTTTATACTAGATTCCCCTCTAGTCTCTATTCTCAGAATCTGACTTAATTTTGACTAATTGCTCTCTTTTGAGTCTGAAAGTTGCTCTCTTTTGAACCTGTCTATAATCTGTTGCTTGTAGACAGACATTTTAGCATACTAATAGTCTTGCATTATGAGGTTATGAGTATAGTTCCTATCCTGACAACATGCTTACCTACTGGAACACTTATTTCCTTTATCAGGGTTCATTCAAGTTATACAACTTGAACGTTTGCCTTACTTTAACATCAACTGAAAGTCAGCACACCATAGCCCCCCAAGTAACATTTTGAGACAGACAAGTCTAAAGAATAGTTCTGAACATTTCCTATTGTTTTGACTTCTTGCAAAGAAATTGAAATGCTTCAAATATAATTTTAAAATATAGCAATTATTTTTATATATAGCACCTATCTCTTAAGGGGGCACCAACTGTCAGGGTCTTGCAAGTGTAGGATCTGCACCTGAGATCATCCAGTGATTCCTTAAATTTTGTGGCCCAGCAACCTTGCTTATCTCACCCACTTTAAAGGGTCCTATATTCCATTTAGTGCAGGAAGTCCTGGTTCTTGCAGGGAAGCTAGGAACAAAAGAAAGCCAGAAAGTTTGGAAAGGAAGGCTAAAATTGTCTTTATTTTCAGAAAACATAATTATATCTATAGAGAATCCTGAAAATACTTTAGGAATAAAAAATTAATTAGTAATATCACTGATTGCAAAATCAACAAAATAATTGATTGTGATTCGATAACAATAAACAAATGAAAAATATAATAAATACATCATTTAAATTAGCCATAAGAAATATAAAATGTGTAACATAGTAGGTGGTAAATACATGAAAGACTAAGAAATACTGTTGAGAGCAATTAAAGAAGATAAATAAATGAAAATACATCATCATTATGATTAGATGACAATGTTATTAGGTTAACTATACTTTCCAAATTAATTTGCTTCAATGCAATTTCCATCAAAATCCCAGCAGGCATTTTTTCAAAGAAATTGATAAACATATTGAAAAATTAATAGGGAAATGAAAAGGACCCAGAAAAGTACAATCTTTAGTTGTTTCCACATCTTTGCAGTTGTGAATTGTGCTAATATTCTGAAGTAATAAAAAAGAAAAAAACAGGAGAAGGCATGGGGGAAATTAAAGAAAAAAAGTACAATTTTTAAAAAATAAGTGAATTTGAAGAAATATGTTAACCCACTTAATACATTCTTAAAGTGTGCAGAAATCTGAAGACTGTGGTATTTATATAATAATAGATTCTTCACTTTGTATGGAACCAGAGAAAACCACAGATAGCCAAAGCAATCTAAAGTAAAAAGAACAAACTGGGAGGCATCAGTCTTACTGACTTCAAGCTGTACTATAAAGCAATAATAGTTAAATCTGCATGGTACTAACACAAGAACAGAAGCATCGATATCTAGAATAGAACTGAGATTCCAGAGATGAAACCATCTGTATACAGTAACCTAATCTTTGATAAAGCAGATAAAAATATACTTTGGGGAAAAGATTCTCTCTTCAATAAATGGTGCTGGGAAAATTGGTTAGCAACATGCAGAAGAGCGAATCAGGATCCCAACCTCTCACCTTTCACAAAAATTCACTCAAGATGGATAACAGATCTAAACGTAAGGCATGAAATATTAAGAATTCTAGAAGATGTTGGGAAAACCCTATCAGATATTGGTCTAGGCAAAGAATTTATGAGGAAGACCCCCAAGGCAATCACTGCCACATCAAAAATAAACAAATGGGATCTGATCAAATTAAAAAGTTTCTGCACTATCAAGGAAACCATCATTAGAGCAAATAGACAACCCACAGAGTGGGAGAAAATATTTGCTCTCTACACTTCTGATAAAGGTCAAATAACAAGAATCTACCTAGAACTTAAAAGAATAAACAAGAAAAAATCAAACAACCCCATCAAGAAATGGGCAATGGAAATGAACAGAAACTTCTCCAAAGAAGACAGAATAATGGCCTGCAAACATATAAAAAAATGCTCAACATCTCTAATCATTAGAGAAATGCAAATCAAAACCACAATGAGATACCACCTAACCCCAGTGAGAATGGCCTGTATCAAGAAATCCCAAAACAACAAATGCTGGTGAGGATGCGGAGAGACAGGAACACTCTTACACTGCTGGTGGGACTGCAAATTAGTGCAACCTTTGTGGAAAAGAATTTGGAGATACCTCAAACAGCTAGAAATAGAAATACCATTCGACCCAGCAATAGCATTGTTGGGCATCCACCCCAAAGAACATAAGTCTCTCTAT
>VSMD01076129.1:0-16054 GCA_008750895.1 Mirza zaza
CCCTGCTCCACCGCGGTCACCACCAGCACCTGCTCCCCCAGGAACTCCGGAGGGTCTTCAGAGGGGGCGCCGCGGGGAGTCAGGGTTGTTGTTAGGGTCAGGGTCAGGGACAGATGTGAGATCAGCCATAGGTTCGAGGGTTAAAGTCAGGGGCACCACTGGGTTTGAGTTTAGGGACAAGGTAACCACTAAGTCGAGAGCTGAGCTCAGGGGCGAGGTTCAGGACGGAAGTCAGGATCCAGTGTAGGAAAAGTGTAGGGTCAGGTTTAAGGACGAAGAGAGGGGTCGGGACAGAGGAGGAAAGCAAAATGGAGGTTGGGCAGGATAGGAGTTGGTGCAGGGCCAGGGGGCAGGACAAAGGTCAGGGGAGTTTCAGGACAGGGGTCATGAACCGAACCGAGTAGTTTAGGGTCAGGAGAGGATCGAGAGGGGTTCCAGGCCCAGGCACATACACAGCACGTTGAGGCGGTAGAAGGAGCTCACGGTCTCGCCGAGCTCGGGGCTGTGGGCGCTGCAGGTCACGCGGTGGCCGTGGTCGCGGGATGACACTTGTAAAAGGACGCTCTTGGCAGCGGCAGAGCCTTTGAACGGGGCGCTTCTGGGCGGTCCGGGGACGCCCTCCAGCCTGGGTACCCGCGGCAGAGGGTGGCGGGGTCAGGCCAGGGCTGGCGCGGGGGTGGGACCAGAGCCAGGGGCAGGAGAGCTCCTGGGCAGGACAGTAAGTCGGGCGGGGGCGGGGGCGGGACAGGGGTGCAGGGAGCATGGCCAGAACCAGAGAGGGACGGGCCTCCCCGCACCCTCACCTCTCCCCTTCCTGGTCCCAGGACAAATTGACCGCCGGGTTGCTGCTGATGCTGACACAGGTCAAGTTTAAAGCGTCCCCAGGGCGCAGCGCCGATGCGTTGGCCAGGATCGTCAAGTTAGTCGGGGGAACTTGGAGCGTGGTTGGAGGAGCGAGGCTCAGGCTTGGGGGCCGGCCTGGTCTGCTTCGCCCCGCCTGGCCCCCGGGGGCCCTGCCAACCTCGCGTCCTCCGCGGGGCCTCGCCCGGGCTCTGGCTTCGCCGCACCCCTGCCCCGCCCGGCTCTGGCTCCCTCCCCCGCGCCCGCCCAGCACTGCCACCCGCCCGGGCCGCGCGCGCCCTCACACTGCACCACGAGCGTCGTGGAGGCGCTGAGCTGGCCCGCCTTGCACGTGAACTTGGCCTGGTTGTCCGACGGGCCTGTGAGCAGCACGAGCTCGCGGGAGAAGGTGCTCCCGGACTTCTCCAGACTTCCCAGCTGCACGCGCCGCGGCTCCTGCGGCAGCCGGGACTCCTGGGGCAGCCGCGGCTCGGTCACGGTGCGCGAATCCTGGGGGCCGGGAATGACTGGGCCGCGGTACCCCGCCCCTCCCGCCCAGCCCGGAGACGCCCGCGCCCTGCTGGTGGCCGCCAGCCCAGACTGGGCCTTTCCGGGAAAAGGAAAAGGCACCCCCACCGGCGGGCACCGGCGGGCACCCGGCTAGGATGGAGAGGTCTGCAGTGGACCCCCCCACGCCCGCCCCACAGTCTCTGCGGCCTCCCCCACTCCCCCAAATGCATTCCTGCTGTATTTACCAAACGCCACGTGCCAGGAAACTCCCTTGAAATTCCCAGGCCTTTCCCAGAATGCCTTCATTTTTTCCCCCTATCCTCGGTTCTTTTTCTTAAAACGCCCATTTTCCCCAAAGATGTCCTTTGACCTTGTCCTTAATTCCAGCGTCTTTCCCTAGATTTCCGAATCCTTCCTGACATTCCCTATGATCCTAGTTTTTTACTAGATTCCTTTACATTGCACAAATTGTCAATGATTCCCCCATATTCCGTCCAATTAAAGTGGAATCACATTGTCATTCCAGTAATTCCTAGTCTCCCCCCAGAATTTCCACTAGCTCCCTAACTTCCCAGGAATTTTGCAGAATTCTGTCAGAATTCCTTTTAATGGGATTTCATTTTCTTACCTCCAAATCCCAACAATCAATTGAATATTAATGAATTTTCAATGTTCTGTGGAATTACTAGTCTTTCTCCAAAATTTCTAGCCTTTGCTCAGGATATCATTGTCTTTTTTTTGCTGGAATTTCTAGTCTTTCCCTAAAATTCTCAACCTATCCCCTGAATTCTGAGATTTTTCACCAGAATTTCCCCTAATTTCAATGGAATGTATTACCTTTACCCTAGAATTCTCACTCTTGATTCCAAATTCCACTTTTTATCTTAGAATTCTCAGTTTCCTCAGAATTCCCAGAATACTCCTAAGATTCTGTTTAATTCTCATGGCATGTGTGTCTTTTTTCTGGTTTTCTGCCCAAACTCAGAATCTCAAGTAGTTTTTCAGGAAATTCAGTTTTTTCCCAAGATTTCCCAAGATTCTGAAGGAGAGACAAGGAGCCACCTCACTGCCCTTTCTTGGCACCAACCTTGTACCAGGTGAGGGAGGGCTCTGGGTTGCCTCCGATGGCCAAACACATCAGCCTCACCCGGGTCCCAGCCCGGTGGCTCTGCCCCTCTGGGGGTCCCTCAATCCACAGCTTCTGGGCAGGATCTGGGGGGAGAGGCAGGAAGATTGACATTTTCCCCTGGGCTGGGTCCTGAGGGTCGGGTCTCTGAGGTCTGGGGTTGTTCCCGGGCCAGGGAAGGGGCTCACATTTCACGTTCAGGGTGAGCGACTTCTTGAAGGTCTCCTTGGTGAAGGCCTCGCTGAAGGCCTCACAGGTGAGGGTCAGACCGTTGTCCTCCCGCCGCACCAGGAACGTCAAGTTGGACATGGTGACGTGGCCGCCATGCAGGCCCTGACCAGATGAGAGCTTTGGACTTGGAGACTAGAGGGGGACCCTCCTCCATGGTGCCAGGGACCTGGGTCCACCCCGGGTCCCAGCAGGGACTCATGAAGCATCCCCACCCGCTCCTCTGTCGGCCCCAGGAGTCGGGGGTGACAGTCCAGGCTCCTCAAGGACCCTGGCCCCCGGGCTGCAGAACCCTGCCCTCCCAGCTCCACGAGCAGCACCCTCAGCCCCTCCTCATCAGCCTCACATCTGTGACTGTCTCCTCCGTAGGCAGCAGCTGCCGCCAGCCCAGCCACCATCGCAGCAGGACCCGTGGGCGACTGGACTTGGTGACACAGGAGAGCGTCACATTCTTGTTCTCAGACTGGGATGCAGAGCCCAGGATAGTGATGGCGCTGGGGGGAACTGCAGGGACACATGGACAGAGGAAAGCCACTAGGCTGGGCTGGCTGCCTCCCAAACCAGCCCAGACAGACTGGCAGGGGATAGGGGACAGGGACGGAGGATGAGGTCTTTGCATCAGATAGGCATGATTTGGGGGCACACACAGATGGTCCCCTGGGGCATGGACTGACAGATGGGCAGCTGGCGCCGGGACTCACAGGTGACCTGCAGCGTGACGCTGCATTCCTGGGTTCCTGTAGACACGCTGTTCTGGGCCTCGCAGCTGAGCCGGGCCCCGTGGTCTTCCGGCCTCACGATCATCACCAGCACGCTGCGGGCCACCGCCTGGGTGTGTTCTGTGCCCCACGCTGTGGACATAGGCTGGCCATTCTGGAGAGAGACACAGGCTTGGGCCAGCTCAGGGCCAGCTCCTGCCCCCACCCTCCGAACCCCCATGCTTTCCTCTGCCCTCACCTTCAGCCACTGCAGCGTGGCTAAGGGATTCCCGCCTCGGGCCACACATGGCAGCTCCAAGCTCTGTCCTGCCCGCACATGGCCCTCCTCCAGGCCTGGCCACTCGATGACAGGGGGTCCTGGGGGGACTGGGGAGCAGCGGTCACTCAGTGGGCCAGGGGAGCCCATCCAGTCTTCCCAGGCTCCATATCCTGCCTCTGAACTCCACGTTTCTCCTTCGAGAGCCTGAATTTTCCATAATCCCTGTGACGCCCCGGGACCCCTAATTCCTGCTCCCCACCCTCAGCACCTAGAACTGGCTCTGTTCTCCACTTACACAGGACATTCATGGTGACTGAGACCTGGATGGGGGCATCCAAAGCCGGGCTGGATCCCTCACAGACCAGCAACTGCCCATTATCTGAGCCCTGGGGTGTCACCCTGGGGTGGGAAGTTGGGATTCTAGGGTCAGAGTCATCATCTGAAATTTGGGGAGTCAGGGATCCCAGGTCCCCATGCCTGGTGTAAGTCCCCATGCTGATTTCCTCTGGGGTCTGGAGTTTGATGGGAGAGATTTGGTGGGGGGGGGTAGTAGTGAAAATTGGGGCCCCCAGAGGCCACACCTGGCCAAAATCTTTGTGCTCGGTACCCTGGAACTAGAGTGCCATGAAGAAGTTCTTAGGGTCCCAGTGAAGAATTGGGTCTCAAATAGTCATACCTGACCCAAGTTTCCATGCTTGAATCCCTGTGATATGAGGCTCTCGTGGGGAAATTTGGGGGTCAGGGTGGGGAGGGTCACCCAACATCCAAACCTGGCTGTGGCCTCTGTGGTGCAGAGTTTCTCCTGGGACCCCTCGTTCACGGTGGCAGAGATGTCAGATATTGTTTGTCCACCTTGGGGCAACAAGAGGGCTCGAGGGGTGCCAAGGTCCCCCGAGGGTAGATTCCGGGGATCATGGCCTGGAAGTCCTCAGGGTAGGCATGACGCCCCCTCCCTCCTGGGCACCAGCTCCGCCCCCCGCACACTGAGGACTCCCTGAACGCTGGAGTCCTCAGGGCTGGTCGTCTCCTCACCTCCCGGCTGGGTGGCATCACGCACCTGTCACCCCAGCTTCTTGTTTCTGTGCCGCTGCCACAGCCCGTGTTTCTGTCTGAGCCCAGCCTCGCCCTTGAGTCCCAGGCCAGCAGCCCTGCTGTCTCCAGGTGGCCTCCCCGGCGATGTGCCCTCCCAGGTCCCACACCAGTGTCACCAATGCCCCCACACTCACTCTGGAGGAAGGTGATGTCGGGCGCTGGCTTTGCGTCTCCAGACACACAAGTGACCTCATACTCTTGCCCAGCTACCCAGGTGACTGTGCTCCCTGCCTCGGGGGTCAGCTGAAGCACCTTGGGGGGGACTGGTGAGAAAGGAGGTGAGGATTGGTGCTTTGAGTCTCCTTGCTCGAGAAAGGAGCCGTGTACCCAGAGTCTGCGAGAGGGGCCCCTGGGGGCTTGGACTCCTGGGTCCTGGTGCAGGAGGAGACTTGTGGGTGCCAGGGGTCTCTCACCCGTACCCAGGATGGACAGGATCACTCTGGGAGACACGAGTGCAGGGCCCGTCTCCGAGCGGCTGACCTGGCACTCATACTCGGCGTCATCGCTGAGGTCACACGCTTCGATGTGCAGGTGGAATTCACCTGCAGGGGGTGGGGTCCGAGGTCAGGGCCACGGCCTCTGCTGGTGGCTCAGGGTCTCAGGCTCTGATCACTTACCTTTAGCAGGGTCCCCTTCCAAGCGGTACCTAGGGAAGCCCGGGATCCGAGGGTCGGGGCCCAGGAGGAGCCCATCTTTGGCCCATTGCACCGCACTGCCGGGCGCGCTGACCCCGCACTGCAGCTGGACCGAGGCCCCCTCCACGGCCGTCAGGTTCTTGGACAGGGCCCAGAAGCCTCGGGGGGCTGAGGCAGGAAGTGACAACTGGGCCAGGCCTGGGGACGCAAGGGAGTCACCAGAAAAGGGCAGGGGTCTGTCTAGGGAACACGGGTAGGAAATGAGGGCCACATGGCACCGAGTACAAGGCCAGGGTCGCACTCACCTGTGGTCAGCAGTCCCAGGAGCAGCAGAGGAGCCCTGGCGAGGGGCCTTAGGGCCATGTCAGGTCCTCTGGCAGTGGCTCCGACAGTGCCCTCTGCCTGCCACCCGCGTCTGCCTCTGGCCGTCTGGTCCCCCTCTCTGGGTGTCTGCTTCTTGTTTTTCTTTCTATCTTTCTTGTCCCGTCTCTCTCACTCTCATTCTGTTTTCCTCTTCCGATCTCTGTGTCTCTGTCTCTGTCTCTTTCTCTATCTTTCTCTCCCTGCCTAGAGGCTCTTTCTCTCAAAGTCCTCCACCCCACCCCACCCCACCTCACCCTGATCTCCCTCTCTCTCTCTCCTTTTCTGGCCACCCCTGCCCCTGCTCCCCTCCTCTCAGCACTCAGGGTCCCCAGGGAGCCCCAGCTGCTCAGAGTCCTGCAGGCACCATGAGCCCAGGAGAGCCACGAGGCCGATGTGGTCAGTGGCAGAGTTGGTCCCCGTTCTCTAACCCGGCCTGAGCCTGTCCTCACACTGCTGCCTCCCCCAGGTGCCCTCCCCTGTCCCCAGCTCCAGCCTCTGGCCCGGCCGGGGCCGAAATCCCCCGTCAGCACATGCCAAGCACATTCCTCGGTGCCTCCCCTGCCCCCGTGACCCCACGGGCCTGGCTCAGGCTGGGAACATGAAAGAGGTCAGACCTGGGCGGTCCCCCAGCTCAGCGTGGGGAGCTGGGCCCTCCAGCTCTTCCCTGCCCCGGTACATGACATGGGCATGTCTCTTCCTTCCCCGAGTAGACACCAGCCCCTGAGTGACATCAGGGATCTCTGCTGGGGAGCTGCAAGAGTGAGCGTGAACCGTGATCTGCGACACGCACGTGGGGAGTGTGTGAGCGTTCAAAGTGGGCGTGTGCGGGGCGTGGGCAGAGTGGGTGGAGGGAAAGGCAGGGTCCCTGTCCTCCAGCCCTCGGCCTGGGGGTAGCAGTGAGCCCCGCGAGGGTGTCCTTTGGGCAAGGGCTGCGTGAGCTTCCTTCTGCCTCTGTGTCTTGCCATCTCCCCTGTCTGTCTTCCTTCTCCATGTTTCTCTCTCTCCCTCCCTCTACCCATCTCGATGTATCTTTCTACCTTACTCTGTCTCCTTGAAACTCCTCTCTCTCTCTCTACATGAAGTGGTTAAATCGCAGCCATCCTTTAACTATTTCACTTTCTCTCTGTCTCTGTGCCTCTATGTGCGTCTGTTTTTCTGTCTCTCTGGCCCTGTTCTCATCTCTGTACCCGCTACCCCACCCCACACTCTGTCTCTCCCACACTCCAGGAGCCCAATAAATATTTGCTCTCAGTCGCCCTCTGGCTGTGCCTCTTTCTCCTTGTTTCATCTGTCTCTGGTCCCCCTGACTGTCACCTCCCAGCATTTTCCAAGTGTGTGCTAGTTTGCCACCCTCCTCGCCCCAGCGAGCACGCGCACACTCGCGTGGGCTGAGCTGTGCCGGCATATCTCCTTCGGGAATGGGAACTGCTCGGTTTCTTCCCCTCCTGGCATCCCCTGTCTGCTCCTCCTCCAGGCAAGGAGCCGTCTGGCCCGCGCCCCCACAGCTCCATCCTGGGCGCCCCTCTCATCTGCCTTCTTCCCTCCCATCGTTGACTCCTGCCCTCCTGCTGCATTGCCTCTCCCGACTGCCCCCACACCTCCTGGGAAAAGGGCTGGATGCTGAGCTGGGGTGGGGGCAGGGGTGGGGTCTGTCACCAGATGGTGTCCCTGGGCACCAGGGCGTAGAGCTGGCAGTTGCTGGACCTTTAATTAGCACAAACCTTCCACCCTCCGCCTTGGCTGTTTTCCTTCTCCGCATGCTCCTGGGACCGTGGCTCAACATCTTTCCATGCTCGAGGCCCCCAGAGGACCAGGAAGGGGAAGAAATATCAGGTGTCTGGAAAAACAGGCCTCACTACCTGACTTCCTCCCCAAGACCCAGGAGTCCTGGCCCCGAGCCCAACCTACTTCCAAATCCAGGCACTGGATCCCCAACACAGAAGCCAGGCGCTCGGGCCCCAACACGAGGGGCCTGGGACCCCAGGACCCTCCGCTCTCACTCCCTGGAGTCTCAGCCCCTTTTCACCGAGGACCCCCGAGTTCAGGCCTCCAATCCTCCCCCCACCACTCCACGTACTCACGACTTAGGACAGATGTTCACTGTCCATTTTCAAATCCCCCTGGGCCGTGTGGGGGCAGGGAGAGATTGGTGGTTAAATCCACTGACTCTAAGACTTAAGACCAGATATCCTCTCCCAAGAGCACCCCGTTACAGTCAGAACCCCTCAAGGAACCCAGAGATCAGGCTATCAGCTTCTCAGCCTCGAAGGTCGGACACACCAGTCCCTTACGATCCTGGAAATCCAGCCCCCACCCCCGCACCCCTCCCGGCCTTTTAGAAACGCAAAAGCCGGAGCCTGAGAGTGAGTGAGAACCTGTCTCCTGCCATACTACCCTGAATGGCCAATCTCGTGTGAACAACTGCGAACCTGAATGTGGACCCCAGTTCCTACAGGCCCAGGAATGTCAGACCCAGGGTCCCCCAGCCCCCAGCCCTCCTTCGGGCGGCTCAGGGTCCCTCCCACCTGCTGGCCAGCTGCGCGGCGTGGGAACGCCCCAGCTGGGCTGCATGGAGCCGTCAGCACAAGCTGCGCGGTTCCCAGCCCCGCACCGCCGCCTCCCAGCCGTCGCCCGGCAACCGGGCCGAGGGGCCCCACCGGCAGAGCAGGGAGAGGGGTCCTGGGAAAGGAGGGGCTGGCGGCCTGGACGCCTGGGTTTAGGACGTGCTGTGCTTTGCAGTGGCAGCGAGGCAGCAGAGGGATATTTGGGGTGGGGGGAAGTTGAGGTGCAGGAAGCTAAGCCCCCTTCTTCTCAGGGTCCCAGTTGCCCCGCAGGCACCCGAGTGCCCTCTTCCCGACCCCCAGGCCCAGGGGAGTCCCAGAGCCCGCGTCCCCAGGGCGCGGAAACTGGCGAGGCCCCCAGGGCTCCCATTTATAGCTGCGTTTCCACTCAGCGCAGTCCCTCCAGGACCTGGGCTGAGCAAGTTTCTTCCACTCCCTCCCTTCCCTTCTCGTCACCCCCATGCCGCCCCCGCCACCCCGGCAGGGCACAGGTGTCCAACCCGGGCGGGACCCCCTCCTGGGACCCAGGTGTTCCGGCTCCCAGACTCCAACTGGGCTGGGGCGCCCGCCCGCCGCAGAACCCGGCCCGCGAGCCCCATTCACGCGCGCCTCGGCCCGAGTTTCTGAATGGAAGGGGCGGGTCTCCCGGGGCGGCCGGGGCGGGGCGAGCGTGATCGGGCCCCCCACCCCCGCCCGGGGCCTCTCGGAGCCCGAGGGCGCGCGATGGGCAGGCGTTTCAGAGCTTCAGAGCGTCCGGGGCTGCGGACTAGCAGACTTGGGGGGCTCCCGGAGTCTTCTAGCCTGGGGCCGAGTGGAGCGCGAAGGGGGCTCCGGGCCCGGGTGGCGGGAGGGGTGCTTAGGAGGAAGAAGTTGGCAGGAAAGCCGGCGCAACTGCAAAGCTCGTGGACCTTGCGGGACACGCACTCAGGATGCTGGTCCCCGCCCTGCTCGTCCTCCTCTTCTGCTTCAGAGCGCGCGCAGGTACCGCAAAGGGGAGAGGATGAACGGAGGAGGGGGCAGGGGGAGGGTGCTGGCTGTCACCTTACTAGGGAAAAGGGGTTGGGGGACCTGGGGGGGGGAGAACTCTGGGGGCCAGGGCTTCTGAGCCTGAGGGAAAAGGGGCTGGGAACTGGACTCCCGGGTCCTCAGTGAGGGGGTTCTTGCCTGTGCCGAGCTCGCCTCTGCTGCCCCCATTCTCCTAGGCACGTCGCCCCACTTCCTGCAACAGCCGGAGGACCTAGTGGTGCTGCTGGGGGAGGAGGCCCGGCTGCCTTGCGCTCTGGGCGCCTACGGGGGGCTGGTTCAGTGGACCAAGGACGGGCTGGCTCTAGGGGGCGAAAGGGACCTGCCAGGTGAGGCCGCTCTCTCATTCAGGGAGGGGCTGGCTCTCGGGTGGCGCTGCTGGGCTTGGGCTATACCTCAAGTTTCTGCTTTGACATTTCTGAGTTTGGGAAATTGATGGGCTTGGGTAAACATTCGGGAGTCCTGACTTTTGAGCTGCTTCTTTGGGGGTGAACCATAGAGTTTGGACTTATTTTATTGTAAAATAGTATGTAAGTGCAGGAAAGTGCAGCAAAGATAAATGGAAGATGTGCCACATTAAGTAGGCATCTATGCAGCCAATAACCAGGTCCATTGCCAGCCCTCCCACGAGCCCTCTTCATTTCCTTCCACGGTGACAGCCCTCCCCCTCCTCACCCCAGAGGTAGTATGTCACCTAACTTTCATGGCAATCATCTTCCTGCTTCCCTTTCTGACTTCATCACCCCCACGTCTGAGTGCCTCTGTATTGGGAGGGAGTAAGAGTCTCTCTGGGCCCAGGAGACACTTTTTAATAATGTCTTACCAACAAGTGTGCCGGCCAGTTTCTGATGCGGGATGTCTGGGGTTGGGGGGCTGAGGCCGGGAACTCAAAACCACGGTGTGACTGCGTCTTTCCTGACTCCAGGGTGGTCCCGGTACTGGATTTCGGGGAACGCAGCCAGTGGCCATCATGACCTCCACATTAGGCCTGTGGAGCTAGAGGATGAAGCCTCTTATGAATGTCAGGCCACGCAAGCGGGGCTCCGCTCTCGACCAGCCCAACTGCACGTACTGGGTGAGGACCCAGCCCACTTGTCCTCTGGGAGCCGAGGGGGGCAGCCAATGCTAGCTGGGAGCATCAGGAGCCCAGGGAGCCCAGGGGAGAGGACAGTCGGAGCCGAGAAGATGCCTGTCTCAGCCCAGGGTCCAGCTCTGACCCCAGATCCACCCTGCAGTGCCCCCAGAAGCTCCCCTGGTGCTGGGAGGCCCCTCTGTGTCTCTGGTTGCTGGAGTTCCTGCGAACCTGACCTGTCGAAGCCGTGGGGGTGCCCGCCCCACCCCTGAGCTGCTGTGGTTTCGAGATGGGATCCAGTTGGATGGGACCACCTTCCACCAGGTCAGGTCCAAATCCCGGTGCAAGCCCTTGCTCCTTCAGGGAAACCTGGGGCCCACTCTGACCACAAACTCATGCAGAAGAGAAGAGGGCATGGGATGGCAGGGGTTCAAGGGTTGGGCCCCCTTGGAATGTGATTCAGGGTAAAGACTCCAGGGCCAGACTACCTGGATTCAAATCAAGGCACAGCCACTTGCTGGTTGATTGATCTCGAGTAAGTTATTCAACCTCCCTGTCCCTCGGTTTCCTTATCTGCACAATGAGGACAATAGTAGTATGCACCTGAGAGGGTAATTGTGAGGATTAGAGAAAGTTATACTTATAAATGCCTAGCAGAGTGCCTGACACGTAGTGAGCGCTCTGTGAGTGCACATAAACTCATGTTGTTATCCACACCTCCAGACCGTGCTCAAGGAAGGGACCACTGGGTCAATGGAGAGCACCTTATCCTTGACCCCTTCCAGACGTGATGATGGAGCCACCTTGGTCTGCCGAGCTCAGAGCCAGGCCCTGCCTGTGGGGAGGGACACATCTATTACCCTGAGCCTGCAGTGTGAGTGCGGCTGGCCCTGGGACAGGGGTGTGGGGCCGGGACTTCTGGGTCTAAGGAAGGAGGGGACTGTGGCCCCTGGGGAAAGAGGAAGCTGGGGCCTGGCCTCCTGGATCTGAGAGAGCAGGGGAGGACAGAAGGCTGGCGCATGGGGGTACCTGGGGGAACTCGGAACTGGAAGCCCAGACTCCTTGCCCAAAGGAAAGAAGGCACCAGGGACCCAGACTCCTGGAACAGAGGGACTCGGCACTGGACTCCTAGGACAGCAATGCAGGTGTTTGTGGTCCTTGCCCCGCTGACCACTGTCCCACTCCAAAAGACCCCCCAGAGGTGACTCTGTCTGCTGAGCCACAGACTGTGCAGGAAGGAGAGAAAGTCACTTTCCTGTGCCAGGCCACTGCCCAGCCTCCTGTCACTGGCTACAGGTGAGGACAACGGCCAGCTCTCCGCGGGCTTAGGGAGGGCTGGGACCGGAGTGGGTGTGCCAGGGAGCGTAGACAACACTAACAGCGCCACCACCTCCTAGATGGGCAAAGGGGGGCTCCCCGGTGCTCGGGGCCCGCGGGCCAATGTTGGAGGTCCTGGCAGACGCCTCGTTCCTGACCGAGCCGGTGTCCTGCGAGGTCAGCAACGCCGTGGGTAGCGCCAACCGCAGCACCGCGCTGGACGTGCTGTGTGAGCTGGGTTGGGGCCGTGGGTGCGGCCACAGCGGGGCGTGGCTGCGATGGGCCGGGAGGCAACGGGGCCGGGGCGGGGCCTAGGCGTGGGGCGGAGAGCTGCGGACTTGGGCCTTTGAGGGTGCAGCGCTTCCGAGGGCGGATCCCGGGTCAGGGGCTTCATCCCGCCGCCCGTGCATGCGACCCCTCCTCTCCCTCCTCCAGTTGGGCCGATTCTGCAGGCGAAGCCAGAGCCGGCGTCCGCGGACGTGGGGGGAGACGCCTCCTTCAGCTGCGCCTGGCGCGGGAACCCGCCCCCGCGGGTAACCTGGACCCGCCGCGGCGGCTCGCAGGTGACGCCCGATCATGGCAGTGGCTGGCGGCGGGCCCGGCTTCCTCGCAAAGTCCCGGCCCTGACGCCCTTTCCCTGTGCCAGGTGCTGGGCTCGGGCCCCACGCTGCGCCTGCCGTCGGTGGGGCCGGAGGACGCAGGCGACTACGCGTGCAGGGCCGCGCCGGGGCTCTCGGGCCGGGGCGGTGGCGCGGCGGAGGCGAGGCTGACGGTGAACGGTGAGGGAGCCGGCCTTCCAGGGGGCCTGGCGGCCCGCGAAGGGGAGCGGGCGGAGG
Source organism: Mirza zaza (assembly GCA_008750895.1). Classification (NCBI taxonomy): domain Eukaryota; kingdom Metazoa; phylum Chordata; class Mammalia; order Primates; family Cheirogaleidae; genus Mirza; species Mirza zaza. The sequence continues at coordinate 12,582 of VSMD01076129.1, forward strand.
GGCGAGGTCGGGGGGCAGTGGGAGCGGCCTTGGAGGAGCTCCGCGCCTGGGGGGCCGGGGATGGAGGTCGCTGAGCGGCGCGGCGCTCTGGGTGCAGGCCGGTCCCTCTCTGCTGAGAACGGCCCTGGGGGAGGGCGCGACCTCTCCTCTCGGTGACCACCGCGTCCATCCCAGCTCCGCCGGTGGTGACCGCCCTGCACTCCGCGCCTGCCTTCCTGAGCGGCCCCGCCCGCCTGCAGTGTCTAGTTTTCGCCTCTCCGGCCCCAGAAGCCGTGGTAAGGAGATGTCGCCCCCACATCCCACCCGCTTCTCCCTCGGTCCCCCAGTCTCCTCAACGCCCTCCCTCTCTGCGCCCCCAGGTCTGGTCTTGGGACGAGGGCGCCCTGGCGGCGGGGTCTCAGGGCCGATTCCTGGTGGAGACATTCCCGGCCCCGGAGGGCCGCGGGGGACAGGGTCCAGGGCTGATCTCTGTGCTACACATTTCGGGGACCCAGGAGTCCGACTTTAGCAGGGGCTTTAACTGCAGTGCCCGGAACCGGCTGGGCGAGGGAGGCACCAGAGTCAGCCTGGGCCGCAGAGGTGAGACCCAGCTGGAACACCCCAAATCTGGGGATTCCAAACCCCCCATGTATAGGGATCCCCAAACCCAGTGCTGCCAAACCTCCCGCCTGCAAATGCAGAAACCCCGCAAACCTTGGGAGCTTCGAAACTATGGCTTCATTGAACCCCAAGACCCCAAAACAATAACTTCCCTCAAATACAGAACCCTAAACTGAGAGACCCCTCACGGTTAGGAAGGGAACTGGGGAATTGCAAAGCACAAACTCAAACTCGAAGACTCCCAGCCAGGGAGTTTAAACTCGGTACTCTCAAACCTGTGGGACCCCAAATTCATGGGCCCTTAAACCCTGAACGAGGAGACTGCAAACCTTGGGAATCCTCAAACTTGGCAAACCCAGGACTCCCCAAAGCCAAGCTCTGAGCCCCCATCCCCCAATTCCTTCTCAGGGTGCCCCCTCTACCCCCTGCAGACTTGCTGCCCACCGTGAGGATTGTGGCCGGAGTGGCCTCGGCGGCCACAACTCTCCTTATGGTCATCACTGGGGTGGCCCTCTGCTGCTGGCGCTACGGCAAGGGTCAGTGCCTGCTCCCCGTCCCAGCCCCCCAACTCCCCAAGCCCCCCATCCCCACACACGCCCTCCCCAGTGTCTCGGCCGGTCCCTGGGACCTGGCCCGAGTCCCACCTCTAGCCCTGCGCAGGGCCTGGCTCACCTTCGGGCTCTGGGTCTCCTGGGGACATATTCCTCGCCAGAGTTCCTATCGGTTCCCCGCCACCCCCACCAGATCCGATCTGCCCCGCCGGGCCCTCTCTCCTCCTGCTTACTGCTCTCCACGAGCCAAGATCCCATCGCCGACCTCCGCCTCTCTCTCTCCCGGCCTCAGGCTCGTTCTCAGAGCAAAAGAACATGGTGCGAATCCCGGGCAGCAGCGACGGCTCCAGTTCTCGGGCCCCCGAGGAGGAGGACACAGGCAGCCGCGAGGACCAGGTAGGATGCCAGCCCAGACCCGCCTCCCGACCCAGTCCCGAGCTGGCCGGCAAATTCAAATAGGGCGTTCCCAAATGCCCCCATGACCATGTGCCCTTTTTTTTTTTTTATTGAGACAGAGTCTCGCTTTGTTGCCCAAGCTAGAGTGAGTGCTGAGTGTCAGCCTAGCTCACAGCAACCTCAAACTCCTGGGCTCAAGCGATCCTCCTGCCTCAGCCTCCCAAGTGGCTGGGACTACAGGCATGCGCCACCATGCCCGGCTCATTTTTTCTATATATATCAGTTGGCCAATTAATTTCTTTCTATTTATAGTAGAGACAGGGTCTTGCTCTTGCTCAGGCTGGTTTCGAACTCCTGACCTCAAGCGATCCTCCCGCCTCGGCCTCCTAGAGTGCTAGGATTACAGGCGTGAGCCGCCATGCCCGGCCCCAAATGTGCCCTGACCCTAGGCCCACTATGTCCCCAGGGTCCTCTTGTTGTGCTGAGTCCGGTCCCCAGGTCCCAGGCGCTCTCAGTCCCTCCCGCCTCCAGGGGTGGGCTGAAGGTCCTTGGGGCCTGGCTCTGGCACAAGAGGCCCCTCTGGCCACTCCATCTCACTGTGTCCCCACCCTAGGGCCCCATTGTGCTCACCGACCACAGCGACCTGGCTCTGGATGAGGAAGGGGCTCTGGAGACCAAGGTGAGTGCTGTGTTCGGAGGGCCGGGGTCCCCTTCACTGTGTCTCCAGCTCTCTCCCACTTCTGTCCCCTCATTTTTCCTTCTCTTACCCCAGAACTGGGACCTAGCCCCCTCCTGCCCCCGCCTCCACTATGCCTGTCCCAGCCTTAGCTCCTCCACCTTGAACCCCGGACCCGGGTTCTCTCCACCTGGGCCTTCCCCATCTCGGTCACATGTCAGGCCTTCTGGATGCTTCTCCTCAATGTCCCCCTTTGTTCCTCCACTCTCAGCTCAGACAGTCCTTGTTCCCAGAAGCTGGTGCTTCTCTCATCACTGCCTGGTCATTCTGCCTGTGCTCTCCCCAGTCACAGCCTTGGCGCCTCTGGGCTCTGTCTGGCGATTTGTCATTTTGCCCTTCGCCTGGGATCTCCGTGAGGCCAACAGTCCAGGTCTTTCCTGGTGACATGTCCCTAGCAGCGGCACAGGGCACGACACGGGAGCAAAGCCTAGGGGTTGCTGGGCAGATGAAGGATTCTCTCCTGTCCTCTCTGCGTCTTCTGCCGCACTGCCACCCCTTGGCAGGCCTATGTCTCTCCGTCTCTGTCTCTGCCTATCTCCTTCTGTCCCTTTGTCTCTTGTCACTGTTCTTTGTCTCGCTTTGTCTCTCTGCTGGTCTATGTGTCTGTCTCTTTGTCTCTGTGGCTCCTACTCCTTTCTGTCTATCTCTCTCTCGGTCTGGCTCTGTCTCTGTGTCTCTCCATCAGTGGCCCTCACGCCCCTGTACCCCCTTGTACCTTACCAAGTCCTATTTGTGCCCGCAGGACCCAACCAATGGCTACTACAAGGTCCGAGGGGTCAGTGTGAGCTTGAGCCTTGGTGAAGCCCCTGGAGGAGGCCTCTTCCTGCCACCCCCATCCCCCCTCGGGCCCCCGGGGACCCCTACCTTCTATGACTTCAACCCGCACCTGGGCATGGTCCCCCCCTGCAGACTGTACCGAGCCCGGGCAGGCTACCTCACCACACCCCACCCTCGAGCTTTCACCAGCTACATCAAACCCACGTCCTTCGGACCCCCAGATCTCGCCCCCGGGACTCCCCCCTTCCCCTATGCCGCCTTCCCCACACCCAGCCACCAGCGTCTGCAGACTCATGTGTGACATCTCTCCAACGGAGGAGTCCTGGGATCTTCAACTTGTCGAAGAACCAGAACAAGTGGGAGACCTCACGCCTCCAAAACCGAACACGGGGGGGGGGGGGGGCCCCCGGGGT
>VSMD01076129.1:16061-29403 GCA_008750895.1 Mirza zaza
GGGGGGGGGGGGGGACCATTGGGGTTGTCAGGATCATGGATTACAGTCAGCTCAGCCTAAGGGGCTCCCCCTGTGGGAGGGAGACAGCCACCGTGCCCACCGCTCCCCTGTGTCAGGGAGATTCAAGATGGCAGACAGGCCCCTTGTAGAGGGATGGAGACTCCGGGGATGGGAGCTAGGGGCAGGGATGGAAGTTGTTTCTAGTCACTGGGAGAAGATATTTCAAGCTAACCACCAGCATTGAGAAGAAATGTAGCGCAGGGCAGATGGAGACAAAGGGCAGACCCCACCCTGCCCGGATGCTGCTCCCCGAGGGGCACCTCGCTCCGCCAGTGGGAGTGCAGCCAAAATGGCCGTTCGCTCCCTGGGAACCCAAGATGGCCACCATCTTGATTCCTTCTGCTTTCCTTAAAGACTCAGAAAGAACTGGACCCAAGGAGTGGGGACAGGGTGGAACTGTCCCTCTGGAGGTGAAGGGGAACCTGGGGACAAGAATATTTATGTTTAATAAAAAGAAGTCAAAGAGGCAAGTGTGCCTTAGGGATTCTCCTGGCGTTATTACCCTCCATCTAGGAAGGGGTCCGTCAAATGTGTCTCAAGGCCCTTCCTTTACCCTGCCTACAAGATGGCTCCAGGAGCAAAACTGTGAGCCGCCGCTCAGCCTTTGCTACCTGTTCAGCACTCTAGGCTGCTTTTTTTTTTTTTTTTTTTTTTTTTGAGACAGAGTCTCGCTTTGTTGCCCAGGCTAGAGTGAGTGCCGTGGCATCAGCCTAGCTCACAGCAACCTCCATCTCCTGGGCTCAAGCGATCCTCCTGCCTCAGCCTCCTGAGTAGCTGGGACTACAGGCATGTGCCACCATGCCCGGCTAATTTTTTCTATAAATATATTAGTTGGCCAATTAATTTCTTTCTATTTATAGTAGAGACGGGGTCTGGCTCTTGCTCAGGCTGGTTTCCAACTCCTGACCTCGAACGATCCTCCCGCCTCGGCCTCCCAGAGTGCTAGGATGACAGGCGTGAGCCACCGCGCCCGGCCTAGGCTGCTTTAATATACATCTACGCGGACACACATAGATGCATGCACAGAGAAGTAAACAGAAACAGACACACGCATGGGCACGCACACACCGACAGACACAGGGACAGAGCTCCACGCAGCTGCACACGCAGGGCAGGGCTGCCCCAGGTGGCCTGGGGAACACAGAATTCTAGGCTCTCATGTGAGGAGACAAACATCTGAGGGAGAGGTGGCGGGGTGAGACTAGGGCTGAGAAAATAGGAATGCCCTGGTCCTTGGCGCAGGAGTGTGTATGGGGGGTGTCTAGACGCTTGTCTTGAGGTGCGGGTCGTTGGTGTGCCCGTCAGGACCGGACTCGGGTCGTCCTTAAGGAACGGGCCGGGGGCTTTGGTGTACGGACCCTTGAGCTAGCAGTGACAGGTCTAGACCCCTGGCAGCTTTCGGAAGCAGGGAGACCGACCTCCCGGCCTGAGCGGGGAGGGGCGCGGGCCGGACTCCCTGATCTGGAGGAGGAGGGGACCGAGGGCGGGGAGGCTGGAGTGCTGGAGTCCCTGGCGTAGGACAAAGCGCAAAGCTGATCGTGGGCGTCCGGCCCGAGGGAGGAGAGAGCTGGGGGAGAGCGCTGAGGGAGGACTCCCGGTCCACAGCGGTGCGGCCCGCGAGCCAGACTCCGGGCTCCGCTCCGCCGTGGGGTGGGACGCCCGGGATCTCCGGGGGGGGCCGGCGCAGGCTGCCACCCGGGCTCCCGAGCCGCCCCACTCCGCGCGGAGCGCCGCGCTATTGTCCTGGCCGGGAAGGCGGGGCCGGCGCGGGGCGGGGCTGGCGGCGCCGGCGCAGCCCGGGGGCGGCGGGAGGAGGCGGCGGCGGCGGTGGCGCTGGAAGCTCCTGTCACCGCTGGGGCCGGGCCGGGCGGAAGTGCAGGGGACTTGAGGGCGCGAGGGCCGGGACATGGGGCCGGTCAGCCCAGCCGCGCGCGGTCTGGGTCGCCGCCCGGGCCAGCCGCCGCTGCCGCTGCTGCTGCTGCCGCTGCTGCTGCTGCTCCTGCGCGCGCAGCTCGCCGTCGGGAGCCTGGCCGGCGGGAGCCCCGGCGCCGCCGAGGTGAGGCCCGGCCGGGTCCTGGGGGCTGGGGGAAGGGGCGGGACCGGGCCTCCGGGCCCGACGCGGACTTGTCCAGGGCAGAAAGCTCGATCTCTCCAGCCAGGTGGCCAGCCCCCAGGCGCCCCTAACGGCACCAGGCACTGGTGGCCCTGGAATTCCAGGCCCCACTCTCCCCTCCATCTGACGTCCCAGCCCTCTCCCACCCCCAGGATACCAACTGGCTTTTCCAGAAGCCCTGGTCCCAGAAGTCCAGCCCCGCCTCCAGACCCTCTCACCCTAGGAGGCTCGGCCCCAGCCCTTCCCACCCGAACATTGTACCCGCCAGGCACCAAGGCACTTGGATCTAGGAATCCAGGCTCCTTGCATCCTCTGCACCCGTATGAAAGCCCTCGCGGCTCCCAGGACCCAGGAGCCCAGGCCTCCGGACACTACCCACCCCAACCACGACGTAGCCCTCCAGTCCCCAAGGACCTGGTGTCAAGGCCTGCAGGGCCCTGAAGCCAGGCCTTGTCGTCTTTACACCCTGCAATGGGCGCCGGTGCTAGGGATGGAGGGAGGAGGGGCCGGAACGCCTGGGTTCTGGCCGCCTCCTCCGCGATTCAGTTTAACCCCTTCGGGGTCCAGCACCGCTACGCGGGAGTGTGGGCGGAGCCTGTCTCCGCAGCAACAAGGCCGAGAGAATCCCGGGGGGGCACCCAGGTTGCCATAGCAACAGGAGAGCTGGGGCGCCCCCGCCCTACGGGAGCTGTTTCCCAGGGAACGGTGCCTCCACGGGGGCGGGGGCGCGGTCCTTGGGGGAGGGGACCGGTGCTGGGGGTCTGAATATCTGGGTGCTAGGGAGCCATAGACCAGAGCACCCTCATACCAACGTCCCCGGTGCCCTCACTGTCCCCTCCGCCTCCACCTCCAGGCCCCGGGGTCGGCCCAGGTGGCCGGACTATGCGGGCGGGTAGCCCTTCACCGGGACCTGCGCACCGGCCGCTGGGAGCCAGACCCGCAGCGCTCTCGCCGCTGTCTCCGCGACCCGCAGCGCGCGCTGGAGTACTGCAGACAGGTGGGCGGGGCCCAGCGGGAGGGGCGTGGTCAGCGGGTCCAAATGTGGGGCGGGGCCGGCCATTGACAGGAGACTCGATAGAGGCGTGGTCCAGGGCGAAGAGGGAGCTGAGACAGCGTGGGAGGCTGGGGGGCGTGGCCAACGAAGAGGCGAAGCCAGGCTAGGGCACGACCTCTTTTGAGAAACTGAGTCAAGAAAGGGGGAGAACCGCGCTAAGGAAGATAGCCAGGGAAGAGGCGGGGTTTAGCAATCTGGTGGGCTTTGCAAAGGAGTAGAGGTATAGGTGGGAGTGGCCAAGTGAGAGGCGGGGCTAACACAAAAAGAGACTTTATGGAACCCCCAAGACAGGGAAAGGGGTGGAGCCCAATGAGAGCGTGGGTTACTAGGAGGCGTGGCTATGAAACGCGACAGAAGGGACTCTTACGGAGAGGCCAAACAGAGGAGGAGGCAGGGCTTAGGGGAAGAGGAACCTGATGGGGGAGGGGGTGGTGACCAGGGAGGTGGGTTTAGAGGGTTGAGTTTATGGGCAGGTGAAGGGGCCTTCGTAAGGAAAGTAGACAGGAAGAGAGGGAGGGCAAGGATGCCGGGACTTTTAAGGGAGAGCTACTAGGAGCCGTGGCCAATGGGCACGAGGGCCTTAGATAGCTAAGGCTGGTTCTAGGGAGACGCAGGGCCTAGGGAGATGTTCTTATGCTTACCAGAGCCTTGAAAAGAGCCGTGGCCAACGGAGAGGGGTGGCTGGCAGGGGCGGGGCAGTGGGTTGATTGCCCCCACCCGTGCCCCAGATGTATCCGGAGCTGCAGATCGCACGCGTGGAGCAGGCTGCGCAGGCCATCCCCGTGGAGCGCTGGTGTGGGGGTTCCCGGAGCGGCCACTGCGCCCACTCCCACCACCAGGTCGTGCCCTTCCGCTGCCTGCGTGAGTCACGGGCTGGGAGAAGGGACCAGAGGAGGGAATCTCTGGGGGTGGGGGTCCTGCCTCAGGCCCACATTAGGGGGCTGGGTACCTGGATCCCAAGCGGGGCAGAGAAGCTTCTGAGGATAAAACATCTGGATGCTGAGGAGGGTGGGCTTGGTGGCTGTGGGAGGGTCTCACCCCGCTCTCCCCCATCCCCCAGCCGGTGAGTTCGTCAGCGAGGCCCTGCTGGTGCCTGAAGGCTGCCGGTTCTTGCACCAGGAGCGCATGGACCAGTGCGAGAGTTCAACCCGGAGGCATCAGGAGGCACAGGAGGTCAGAGCCTCTGCCCACCTGTCCCCACTCACTCCCAAACCCGGGAGTCCAGGCCCTTAACGCCCTCCTCCACCAGAACTGAGGAGTCTGGGCCTCCAGCCCCCTCTTCCCACTGGGATCTAGGGATTCCATGTCCTAACCCCTTCTTCCAGAACCAGGAATCCAGGCTCCCAGCCTTATCCTCTCCCAAGACCCAGGTTTCCAGACGCCCCATCTCCCCTTCCTGCCCCGCAATCCTGGCATCTGGGTCCACTCTTCCCACAGGCCTGCAGCTCCCAGGGCCTCATCCTGCATGGCTCGGGCATGCTTTTGCCCTGTGGCTCAGATCGGTTCCGAGGTGTGGAGTATGTGTGCTGTCCCCTTCCAGTGACCCCCGACCCGTCCGGGACAGCAGTTGGGTGAGTGGAAGGGAACCCTCCGTGCCCGCCCCAAGGCTCTTGAGGCAGGGGACGGAAATCTGGGGGCCTGGGCCTGGGTTCTTACTGCCTGGGTCTTCTCCTGCTCCCTCAGTGACCCCTCCACCCGGTCATGGCCCCTGGGGGGAAGAGTAGAGGGGGGTGAGGACGAGGAAGAGGAGGAATCCTTCCTACAGCCAGTGGACGATTATTTCGTGGAGCCCCCACAAGCTGAAGAGGAAGAAGAGGAGGAAAAAGTCCCACCCCCGAGCTCCCATGCCCCAGCAGTGGCCAGCAAAGGTAAGGCAGTCTCTGAACCCTCAGGCCTCTCCACCATGGGGGGAGAATGATTTGGGGGAGCCTTGGTGTGGGGCAACTTTGGGAGGGGCCTATGGGAAAGAAGCCCAACGGGAGGGAATAGAAGAAATGGGAGTGGCTTTGGGTACAGCAGAGGTGGCAGGACTGGCCTATGAAGAATGCAAAGGGACAGGGTGGTTTGGGGGTGCTTGTGAGTGGAGGGGCCACTCAGTAAGTCCTCAGGGTCATTTTGGGGAAAGCTGAGCAGATTGTATAACAGGTTCCTAAGCTTTTCAAGAACAGCCTGGTGCAGAATCACATCTTCCATGATGCCAGGCTGCAGCTATGGTTAAACTGGATCCACGATGGTCTACAGCACGCTCCAGGAAATATAGCTGTCCCGGTAGAAAAGGTGACCTGGGGGTGGGCTGCAGGCTGACCTCCTGATCCGTGGTTTTGCAGTCACTCCCACCCCGAGGCCCACAGATGGTGTGGACGTCTACTTTGGCATGCCTGGGGAGATCAGCGAGCATGAGGGGTTCCTGAGGGCCAAGATGGACCTGGAGGAGCGTAGGATGCGCCAGATTAATGAGGTGATGGTACTGGGGACCCTAGGACCCCCCATACCACGGAGCTCCCCGAATGCCAGGAGATTCCTCAGAGATACTTTAAAACTACCTCCGAAGGTTCCCCAAGGCTCCTTCGACCCTGAGCCCTCAACACCACCCACTAAGATGACCAGGATCCCTGACACACCTGGAATCCCACTGAGATGCCACCAGACTCTTCCTCTTTAAACTCCTTCTGGGTCTTCCTCCTCGGGAACTCAAGAGCCAATGGGACTTAAGGAATCTGGGGCCTCCAAAGTCTTAAAGAGGGACTGGGGCACTCACCAAGCAGATCGGGGTGGATTCTGGGATCCTGACGTCCCCCTCCCTGCCAGGTGATGCGTGAATGGGCCATGGCGGACAACCAGTCCAAGAACCTGCCCAAAGCCGACAGACAGGCCCTGAACGAGGTAGGACAATCACCAACAGGTCCTACTTGTGCCTTTCTGTCACCTGGGGCACTCACGGCTGCAGTCTGGCTCTGGACACATCCCACCCCACCCAGTTCCACCCCTTCCTACTTATCTCTGCCTCTTTTGGCCTCACCCCTACATTGGCTCTGCCCCTCTTGGCTGCGTCTGACCTGACAGTGCTCCCTGTTCACGTGGGCCAGGTGTAGCCCTGTCTTCACCTGGCCACCTCGAGGGCTGGCTCTGGAGTCCTCTCCCACGCTGGGCCCTCTGCAGATGTAGCCGGGTCCCTCTCAGTCTCTCTTTGGTGCATTCATGTCCCTGTTGGCCCTGCCCTCTGTCTGATCCTCCCCTCAAATCTCACCTCTCTCAGCCTTACCTTGGTGCAGCCCTACCCCATGGAGATCCCACTCAGGTTGGCCCCTGTTCCAGTTCTTGGTCCCACCCCTGCAGGTCCCACTTAGGTGCAGCTCGACCCTGCCCAGGCCTGGGTGCATTGGACCACACCCCACACGGCCCTGTAGCACTGCCTCCCCAGCCCGCCCCTGCCCCGGGCTCTGCCCCATCTTCCCCTCTCCTGATCCCGTGCCTGCCCGCCTGCCAGCACTTCCAGTCCATTCTGCAGACCCTGGAGGAGCAGGTGTCCGGGGAGCGGCAGCGCCTGGTGGAGACCCACGCCACCCGCGTCATCGCCCTTATCAATGACCAGCGCCGGGCCGCCCTGGAGGGCTTCCTGGCAGCGCTGCAGGGGGACCCGCCTCAGGTGTGCGGGCTGTGGAGGTGGAGAACAGGGGGTGAGAGGGCCGGGCGGGCCTGGGCAGCCTTTGTCCCTTCCGCAGGCAGAGCGCGTCCTGCTGGCCCTGCGGCGCTACCTGCGGGCGGAGCAGAAGGAGCAGAGGCACACGCTGCGGCACTACCAGCACGTGGCCGCCGTGGATCCTGAGAAGGCCCAGCAGATGCGCTTCCAGGTGCCCCATGCCCGGCTGCTCCTCATGCCCCTCGGGCTCTTGTCTTGTCCCCTGGAGCCTCTGTCTATCCCAGGAACACCCCTTCTCTGCCGCCAGACCCTTTCCAGTCCCTCAACTCTGCTCCTTCCCCTCTGATCCTTGTTTCCTGACTCTGGAACATCCTGCCACACTGGGCCTGTGACCCCCTTTCTTGCTCCTTGAATTCCTACTGCCTGTCCCTTGATCCTGCCTTCTGTCCGTTGGAGTTCTTCCTCCTTTCCCAGAATCCTCTTCCTGTGCCTTGAACCCTGTTCTTGTCCCTCAGTCCTCCTTTCTCCCAAACCCCACGTGTTCTCCCTGGAACCCCTGTTCTGTGCCTTCAGATTCTAATTCCTGCCTCTTGGATGTTTTCTTCCTGTCCACGAATACTCTGTTCTGTGTTCCTGAACTCCAAATCTTGTCCTTGAACCTCCTCATTTCTATATGACCTTCCAACCCCACTCCCCATCTTGGGAACCCCCTCAATCCCACTTTCTGCTCCTCAGACCCTACTTCCTGCCACTGCTGCCCCCCTCGTCTCTCGACTTCCTGTTGTCTGTCCCATGTTCCTGTGTCCTGTACTTACCTTGTCCCCCGAGCCCCACTTTTCCCCGTGCCCACACCTTTTCCTCAGACCCTATCGAAGTCCTCCTACATCCCGCCTCAGTTTCCCCATCTCCAGCCCGCACTGCCCAGTTCATCCCTCATCCCCGCTCCCTGCCAGGTGCAGACCCACCTGCGTGTGATCGAGGAGAGGATGAACCAGAGCCTGGGCCTCCTGGACCAGAACCCCCACCTGGCGCAGGAGCTGCGGCCCCAGATTCGTGAGTGCCCGTCTCCCTGGGCCCGGTTTCAGACTTCTGAGGGAAGACCTTGACTCCCCAACTTCAATCCTCCCCAATTTCAGTTAGCCATCCCTGTGTAACAAACCACCCCAAAACTTGGTGGTTTAAATGAACAACCATTTTTCTTTGTTCATAATTCTGCCATCTGGTCTGGCTGGGTTCAGCTGAGTGGTTCTTCTGGTGGTCTTGCCAGCAGTCGGGTGTGCAGGTGTGTTTAGCCAGAAGGTCATCTGGGGGCTGGGGCTCCACCACACGTGGGTCTTTCTCCATGTGTGGAGAGCACATGTGGGTCTCCCTGTCCAAGTAGGCTCAGGACCTCACTTCTCCATGGAGCCTCTCCACGTGGTCTTGCCAGCCGGGTAGCTAGACTTCCTACATGTAGGGGTTCATGCTCCCCAAAATGCTGAGTCTTCTTAAGGCTTGGGTTCACATTTTATTAGTTAAAGCAAGATATAAACCCAGTCCAGATTCAAGCACAGGCACCTAACATGAATGAATACCAGAAAGTGTGACCTACCACAGCCTAGATCTATGGTGACTTCCTCCCGGCTGTCCCACACCTAACCCAAATTCTCCTGATACTCAAGGACGCCATAGTCTTGAAACGCCAAACTCCATCCAGCTCCCCACTTTGCCAGGTCACGCTCACGGCTGCCCCGCACTTGGGGTGACTCTGCCGTCTGCATGGTCTCCCAATAACTCCGCTGTTAGGATGCCCCTCACTCCCCCCGCTGTGTTTTGTGGTGTCCCTGCACTCACCCCCTTAGCCGCCTCTCTGCCTGTGCCCCTCAGAGGAGCTCCTCCGCTCCGAGCACCTGGGGCCGGGCGACTTGGAAGCCCCCGCCCCCGCGGGCAGCAGTGAGGACAAGGCCAGGCCGCAGCCTCCAGATTCCAAGGACGGTGAGTGGACTTGGGGAAGAGGCCCCAAACCTCATTTCTAATCCCCTAAGGTGCGAGGCTGTCTTAGCCACCACGGTGACAGTGAGTGGCAGGACGGGGAGGAATGTCTATGGTTGTGGGGGGGGGGTCTATGGGATCCTGGTGCTCCTTCTTGATCCCTGGGAGGGGGGGTTCTCCACCCTTCCATTGACGACACCTTCCTCTCTTCACTGCTCCACCCGCCCTGCCGCCCTGGCCGCCAGCAGACACCCCCGGGACCCTTCCGAAAGGTGAGTGTCTCACACGGTAGACCCCAGCCGCCAAATCCCATGGAGTCCGTGAACCCAGAATGGAAAAGGGTCTAAACACCGGGAACCCCAGACCTCCGGGGGAGGGGAGTAGTCCGATGTGCTTTCTGCCCCCTCCCTGGGGGGATAGCACCCCTCTGGACCCTCAAGAATGAGATAGGACTTGGGGGGCGGGGTCCACAGAGCAAGAGGCTGCACCCCCTGAGAAGGAGAAGACGTCCCCCCTGGAGCAGTACGAGCGAAAGGTAAGTCGGTCGGACCTGTGGGCTCCTGAGGGCGGACGAGAGCAGCGCCCGGGGCTGGAGGAGGGGGGCGCTGCGGGTTTGGATTCCTTGACCTGAGGGAAGAGGGGGAGGAGGACGGGGACTCTGGGGTTCTAGGAGAGAAGAAGCTGGGGTACCCCTGGGTGGCTGACACCTCCTGCACCCCCAGGTGAATGCGTCTGTTCCAAGGGGTTTTCCTTTCCACTCATCGGAGATTCAGAGAGACGAGCTGGTAAGAGGGTGGATTCCCCAGGTACCAGGGGGCAAAGGTCAGAGGTCAGCAGCTAGGCTGTGACTCCCAAGATGCCCTCTGCCCCCACCTCCTTTCCCCACAGGCACCAGCCGGGACAGGCGTGTCCCGTGAGGCCGTGTCCGGTCTGCTGATCATGGGAGCAGGTGGGGGCTCCCTGATCGTCCTCTCCATGCTGCTCCTGCGCAGGAAGAAGCCCTACGGGGCCATCAGCCATGGGGTGGTGGAGGTGAGAGACTCCAGGACAGGGCTGCAGAGCCTGGGCCTGGGGGCGGGGGCTGTGAGACCTGCGGGAGGTCCCGGCGCCCACTGTCCTTCCCCTGCCCGGCTGTAGGTGGACCCCATGCTGAGCCTGGAGGAGCAGCAGCTTCGGGAGCTGCAGCGGCATGGCTACGAGAACCCCACCTACCGCTTCCTGGAGGAACGACCCTGAACCGCCCCGTCACGCCTCCAGCCGAGCCCGGACCTTCCCTCTTCCCGGAGCCCCAGAACCCCAACTCCCAGCCTAGGGTGGGGGAGGGACTCTCGAAAACTTCATTTCACACCCTTTGCCAGGGGGCTGGACATTCCCATTTCCCCTTTCCATTTCCAAATTCCATCCCTACGACGCCCCCGGCGATTCCCAGCTGCCTTCCTACGTGGGACCTCCTCACCTTAATTTATTTTGCAAGTTAATTTATTGCTTCTTAAGGTGACCGTCATCTTGGTCCCAGTGTCTGTTGTTCCCTAGAATTCACCCTCCCACATTTTCACCACTAACATCCCAATAAAGTCCTTTTCCCCACCAGGCCATGCCGCGTTCTATGGGAGGATGGGGGATTAGTGTGTAATCACAGCTGGACGTGGGTGTCCAGCCTGCCCAGACCTCCTTCGCCTCTTTAAGCTGGATGAGGGAGCTTTGGATCTGGGCGGGGCCCGCAGGACCAGCTGGCGCAGGGAGCAGGCCCAGGGACCCTGGGTAGGCTCTCGGCGCCTACGCAGGAGCTTTCCATGGTGCTGAAGGGCCGCGACTTCTCGCTCTCCATCTGCTGGCCACCTGCGTGGACCCCAAGGAGGCTGGGCTCTGGCAAGTTTCTGCTGCCCTCACTCACAACCACACACAGCGTCCACTCCAACCCACGAGCCCTACAAGGGACTGGGAATCTTGAACGACCCTTCCCATTCCCAGAAGTCCCTATCCCTTCTTAGGGAGTCTGTAGGCATCCCCCAGGGCATGGGTATTTCAGTTCTGTGTCCCATAGAGGGATAGATGATGTGTGCACGTGCCTGTTGGAATTTATACCCTCACGTGTCCCATTTTGTGATATGCTGGAGTCAGCCCTCTACCTGTGCTGTTATCTGTCCCAAGAGCATAGTCATAAGGATAAAAAGGGCTGATGTTTGTGGAGATGTTAGAATTGTGCCTGCCACCTAGCAAGTGTTCACTAAATACATTTTGAAACATTCTAGCAGCAAAAACCCATGTAGTGTTCACCCTGGGCCAGGCACTAATCAAGGGCTTTCCATGAATTGGTGCCCTTAATCTTCACTTCCATCCCATGGAGCAGACACTATGACCATCCCGATTTATAGATTAGGAAACGGAGACAGAGAGAGAAGTTACATCACGTGCCCAAGGTCACCATCTAGGAAGGGTCAGAGCTAGGAATTCAACTCAGGAAGCCTGGTTCCCGCACCCACACCTGTGGCTACTTTGCTAACCTGCTGTCTTTTTTATTTTATTTTTTTGAGACAGGGTCTTGCTTTGTTGCCCAAGCTAGAGTGACGTGGCGTCAGCCTAGCTCACAGCAACCTCAAACTCCTGGGCTCAAGCAATCCTACTGCCTCAGCCTGCTGAGTAGCTGGGACTACAGGCATGTGCCACCATGCCCGGCTAATTTTTTTTCTCTATATATTAGTCAACCAATTAATTTCTTTCTATTTATAGTAAAGAGACGGAGTCTCGCTCTTGCTCAGGCTGGTTTCAAACTCCTGACCTCGAGCAATCCGCCCGCCTCGGCCTCCCAGAGTGCTAGGATTACAGGTGTGAGCCACGGCGCCCGGCCTTAACCTGCTGTCTTTAGTAATTCAAGGCTGTCCCATATGGTGTTCAGATTATGGACTGCAAATTCCAGGTAATGCCATTCCTAGACATTGCAGATTTGCTTTTTTACAACTTCCCAGCAGATGGCAGTAATGAGTTGTGTTTGTGTGTGTGTCTGTGTCTTTGTGTGTATGTTATAATGTCAGTATATCACACAATTTTTCTGACATAACTTGGGGAGCACCTATTTCTAATTCTCCCAAAGGGCCTATGAGATAGCAGTGTCTCTTCCTAATATATACATGCAAATACAGGTCATGTATATTAAATATACACCTGGTAGGTGTTTGGAGGAAGATGCTTTTGTGATGCAAGTTGGATACAATGCCACAGGTTCCTTGGAGAACTGAGTTTGCACCACCATTCTGATACCAGTTATACCTTCAGTTATACTCAGAGAAGCCCAGCAGAAATCTGTCGCTAACACCACAAGCAGGGAAAAAGCTGCCTTTGTGTTTCCACAACCAAGAGTGATCCGCAGGCTGCACCCAGGCAGAGGGGGATGCTTTAAGCCTCAAGTTTCGGGACGGAGACACTGGCGCATGCCCTGAAGTGTGCTTAAATACACTTAGCTTGTTGTCCATGAGAGGTTCCAAGTAGGGGAGCCAGAATGGGTCAGGGGGCTTTCTGGGGTGATAAGATCGGGATGGAGGCCAGAGCAGAGGCTGGGGTGCGAGTGCGGGAAGAGGAGCCTCGTGCAGGTCCTCTGTCTCAGTGTGGTTTTGTGCAGAAGCAGACGCCAAGGCAGGGGATTAAGAGCCAGTTTATGGGGAAGGAATGGGGAACACCTGCAGAGGAGGTGGGACAAGACGCCAGGAAGGGAAAGCAGCCAGGAAAGGATATCTCATCACCAGCACGCGGGGAAGCTGGAGCTCCGCTCTGCTGGGGAACGCGCACTTGTGAGTTATCCCAACGGCAGGGGAGGGGCCTGGCATATTTATGCGCCACCAGTCCCCCGGAGCAGGGAGTGGGCACAAACCCCTGGCTTTCAAGGCTCGCCAGGCTCATGCACAGAGCAGAGTGGCACCAGAGGTCCGAGAATGCCCCAAGGCAGCTCCTGTGTGTCCCCGGGGCGAGGGTGAGGGGGTGTGGACTCGGCATCCATGGTGGCTGCCGCATGCCCTACCCTGGCGCCTGCGCCAAACGCCAGTCCTCTGTGGGGCACCCCAGCCACTCCCGCGCACTAAGGCCCCCAGATATCAGACGACAGCAGTTCTAGTCCAAGTCGAGTTTAATAGGCGTCTCAGGGATGCTCGTTCAGACTAGGGGAGGGACTCACTGAGGACATGGAGGACGGGGCCAGGGCCCAGCTGAGTTCTGAGCTAGAAAGCGGCAGGACCCGATGAGCTCTAATCTGAGCGGGTCCTTCCTGTGTCTCCGGCTTAGGACCCCGGGGCTGTGGGAGCTGGGCAGGGCCGGGGGCTATCTCAGGAGCCCCATGTACCTCGTATGGGGATTACATCTGGGTTTTGGGGCATGAAGAGCTGAGTCAGGGGAGAGAACCCTAAAAGGTCTCAGCGAGGACAGGGTTAGGGGCCCGGGGTGTTTCACAGAAACAATCAAGGGGCCTCGATTTCACAGAAATCATCAAGAGGGCTCCTCGTGGGTGGGGGCGGGG